>JAOWAW010123863.1:1964-23488 GCA_028565695.1 Nicola tetela
GGGTAAAGTCCAACACATACTGTGGCCATGACATATCAGTATGTCACTGGGTAAAGTCCAACACATACTGTGGCCATGACATATCAGTATGTCACTGGGTAAAGTCCAACACATACTGTGGCCATCACTTTAATCCTGCTGTTTGTTACTGCCTCAGAAATCACAACAAATCCTCATTTAAATTTTTGTTTTTGTTTTGGCAAGGATGTTTTTTCATTTAGCTTGGATTGCTTTTCATAAAATTGAATACAACGGTTAAATATTACATTCACAGTTTGCATGTTAATTAATTTTACGTACAAGCATCAGCAGGATTACTTATCAATTTCCCACTTTGACTGGCCAAATGTGCACATCATCCCAAACATGTGATAGATCTGCCTAGCTGATTGAAAACGTACTACAGTATATTATCCAGTTAGCAGGTGAAATAGATGCCAGTTTATTGAGATCTTCTTGATCCCTATCAGGCATAAGTTTAATCTGGAAGAGTTATTGCCAAATTAGCATGCCTCATGCAACAATACAATCAATCCGGGGTTAACTTGTGTTCAGACTTCAAAACAATGATTCAGGATCATTTCAAGTGTTGGTGGCAGATCAAAATTATAGTGAATTTCCACCTACCGTATTTGATGTAATCAAACTATCAGAAGTACGTTTTTTCCTGTGTCGTCTGACAGTTGCCGTGTCTGTGTTTGCTTGTATGGCCACAATCAGGTTCTTGTGTTGCCAGATGGCAAATATGTATTTCCCACTAAGGTAGGGCTATGAACATTGGAGGGTGGTGTTCTCCACTTCAAATTCCCATGGAGCAGGCAGTGTGGCTGCTTAGCTAGGTTCTTCTACAATTGAGAGCACATGTGTTGCCAAGCAAACAACCTACCCATTTTTGTCATAGTAATTTGAACTGCTTGACATGATCTCAGCATGGGCTTTATATTACTTTTTCCAAAATTTCCTCCGCTTCCTCTTCTTCTTCCTCCTCTTCCTCAGCTGTCAGTTCTGTTCTGCTGTTACAAGTGTAGATTTGTTACTTTTAGCTTGCATTTGCATTCAGTTCCTGCCATTCAGGCATGCTTAAAGTGAGAGGCACAATGCCATAGCCAGTGCTTGTGAATTCTGAACAGTACATGACAGATGAGTTGCCAGTGCATCATGTCAATTGGGTTTCATGGCAAGCAGATGAAGCTTCTTTCAAAAAGCATTTGCTTTGTTGCTGTGGATGATGTGTTTGTGAGAGTGACTGCATAGGACCAATAGTTATGACTGATTGCCAGGTAATTAAGTTACTGCAATTCACTCCAATTATACAGTTGTAATTTCTGCTAAAGATAAGAAGGGGATAATAGCACAAGTCATTTTGCCTGAGCCTGATAAAGTTCAGGCAACATACATAATTTGATGTGTCTGTTTAGTGTCCGGGTGAGAGGTGCAGAAGTCATTCATTTTCGCCATTGAGAAGTTCACCTCTCACTGAGACTACTGACTGGCAGACAGTGCGGTAAGTCAACACCCACCCACACTATTCATGCACACTGGAATGTAGACACATGGGCAGTGTAGAAAACAAAACAATCTCTTTTCCTACTTTCAACCTCCTTGGAAACATCAGATTCTTTAGGAATAACATAGATAAATGCTTGTCGCCAAGATGACCAAACTGTAAACCAAGGATTTTGACCACTGCTAAGAGAGAACAAGGACAACACATGAAGGGAAACATTGAATGCTTTCTGCCAGGGAAAAAGTATAAAGTAGTTAAAAGGATGTGTTAGCCTTGTGAAAGGCCAGCAAATTTCTTTTTCTTTATTTAGCCAGCAATTGTCAGCCAAAACATTGAATCTCCTCCTTGAGTTCATAGCTTGTCTTGTGAACTGTTCTGTTTTAAGTAATAGCTTTTTGCTTTAGTGTGAAGCTTTGTTACTGAATTGCAAATGAATCATACCACCAGGCAATTCCCACCAATTATGGAATGCAGTTAATTTCAATATAGGCATAGGAGGTATAGGGTTAATGTGGTGTTTGCATAGGGTTCCTATAATGATTTGGGTTTGAAAGCTGTCCATAATTCTATGTTTTGGTTACACTTTGACAGCTGTTTATTCCTTTGAAGGAGAGTGTTAAAGATGTATGAATATTGTTAAACAGTGTTGATGTCGTATCTCTCTTTAGGATTTGCATGTTGGCTTATGGTAGTGTGGGCTGCTTCTGCTTTTGCCATTAGAATTCAAGAATTGAGTGGGTTTGGTGAAGAACAGCGTGAGGCTGGCCGGATACCACGTACTGTTGAAGTGGAGTTAACTGCTGATATGGGTAAAGCTAGTGGAGAATTGGTGGAGAGAGTAAAAATTGCAGGTTTTTGTTAATATTGCTGTTGAAAGTAGCTCTAATGTAAAGTAGTGCTTTTGCCATCATTTTCTGGATGTATGTGTATATATTCTTGTACAAGACACAGACAGTCACGGACAATGATATATCATTGTCTGTTTGTTGTTTTGCATTTCTGACTGACTAAAGAACATACTCCATTTTTTAAGTTGATCAATTTTACACTTTCAGCCCAACATGCTATTTGGAACTACTGGAATTCCGGGTGTAATTCTGTTGTACGTGGCCGGGCAATTCTTGGCTGCACAGTATTAGTTTTATTGCTTATTAGCTGTTGTTTTGTCTTTTAGCTGGTTACAGTTAAGTAAAGTTTCTTTTTGCTGCTCTGTAGTGGACTCCTGCGTGCCTGGTGACCTTGTAACTGTGGCAGCCATTGTCAAGGCCTCTGGGATAGAGGACAGTAAGTATCTTTATGCCTCAGCAGTGGTTCTTCTGTTCCTTCAGTCCTAAATGATGTTGCTACCCCTGTCAGACCTGGGAACTGGAGATACATTCCTCCCCTGGTTAGCATGCATGTGTGAATGGTGATGTACCAAGTACTCTAATTTCAGAAAGTTTCAGCATTTGTGTAATTTCGGCAAAGAGACTGCCATGCCCAACTTAAAAGTCCGTCCAATTTTTGTATCACACAAAGGCAGATCTACTTGTAGCCTACTCTTTGCTGTTGATCAGGTTGCACCTAAAATAAATGAACAATGCAATGCCAGCAACTTTATTTTGCCAAGTTCTGAAGTTAGAGTATCAATGATTTGAGTACTATAGTGTATGGGTATGTATTGCATAGATGCCTCTCAGACAGGTGCCAAATGGTTGACTGAGACAGAGCTAACGGAGATTGAGAACAATGGCACTGCGGCCTTTCTCTTGATTGTAGCCATTGCTCTTGAGCATGTTCTCTGTCACGTGTTGGCAGTTTCTTTGTCCAACATGTTTTTTGCTCTCATACATGCACAGACACTCTTCCCCACACTCTTTTTACCCCCCTTCTGTGGTCCATTTGTTCTCCCCTTTGTCATTCTTCCCTCCTAACAGTATCTGTAAGCACTGTTGCCGATGGTCTCAGGGTGCCTGATCCTTCTTTTCTGTAGATCGTGGAAAAGCAGGCAAGGATAAATGTACGTTTGTCATTTACCTTGAAGCCAACTCTATCAGTAACAGCAAAGCAGATAAAAGTCGTTCTGCAGATCCAACTGGTTCAGGCTCACATATGGAGTTCTCTGTAAAGGTACACATTTTGAAATGATGTTGTGATGCTTGCTGCAGGTTTAAAAGTGTGTGTATGTTTGTTAGGAAAAACAGTTTGCTGAGGATGGTATGCATCCAACTATGGGACAAAGAGTATGCCAAGTTTGAAAATGCCATCACAATTTCTTTAGTGAAACAGTCTGCAGTTGTTTGCTGATGATGAGTTAATTTGTCTGTTAATTAAGACTTGTCTTCACAACAGCAATCATGTGTTATGCTCTATGCAAATGTTCGGCCTCTTTCCCAGTTCTTGGTGAAAACTTGTTTGTGTGGTGTAGAAAAACTGTAGAATTTTCCCTCTGATGTGTACTGTTTGATTGTACCAACTGTGTGCTTTGCCTTTCTGTTAGGATTTGTATGCAGTTCAGAAAATACAAGCTGAGGACAATGTTTTTCGTCTAATTGTCAAGTGAGAATCAGATGCATTATTCCTCTCAACAGGGCCAGTAGGGACTGAAGATGGGTTTCTACTCTCATTTTTGGTCATGTGTGAGTTCATGCATGTATGAGTGTGTTGCACATATACTGAGTATCCCTCATATGATAGCGTACAGGCATGTGTACTGTACATCTCTCGAGTGCTGAATCTGTATGGAGACAGAATACTCATGAGACCTTGCCAGTCCCATATTTTCTGGTATGTTGCCTGTACCAGAATCCTCTCTTGGCAAGGCTCCATGGTTTATTTTTGCCCTGGGTTCACTATGCCCCAGGTATAGCCTGTAAGCATTCCATGTGCTTGCACCCTTTGTTGGTGCCTGTCGTTGGAGGTAGTATGACAGTTGAATTACTCATGTGGATTGTGCCTGTGCCATTAAGCAAGCTTATCTTATGCTATTCGTATCCAGAGCTGAGGTCCCTGTTGCTAGTAGTGAAGTAATCAGAAAACCTTCTGGACGGTACATGATTTTATCTCCATAAGAATGACTGGCAAGATGACAACCTGGCCAAAATGCTGCAAGTGTCCTAAAAATACTCACATTTTGGTGCAAAAACTCCAGCACAAGCAGGAGCTGAAATTGTCTTTTTCTTCTTTGCTTTTCAGTTCTATTTGTCCAGCAATCTATGGTCATGAGGTAAGTAACGAGTCATTTCTAACACTTTGTCATGGCTCAGAATTTGCAATTTATTTTCATGCAAGATTTTGGCTCATTTCTGATGCTGGGATTTTTTGGCAACTTTGTTGGAAAATTGCTGCTTTTGTACTGCTGCCTGTGTGGCATACCAAATTATAGTTCTTATGTTGTGTACTCTTTTAATAGTACGTATTTTTTGTTGAAATGACATTCTTTGGGGTGAAGATCCTCTATGCATCCGTTTTGCAAGCTGGTACTCAGAGGTACAGCTTCAGGCTGCATGTCACTAGACTGGTTATGCTGGTGATTGGTATCAGTCAAGTTATGTGAAAGTTCTAGCTGGTGGATGATTTGCAATTAATGTGGTTTCACACTGTCCAAATCAGCTAACATTGTATGGTCCACTAGCTGTACACAAGCTGTCGACTGTTTTGCAAAGGATACTTAGCGACTTAACTTACAACGCAATGACGTGCTTGGTGGTCTTGGGCACGAGGGTAGCGAACGTGACCCAAGCAGTAGTAACGAAATTAACATTAGAGGCTGTCCTGCCTTGCAGAGTGCCGTCATGACGCAAGGCAGGCCACCTCTGCAAGCAATAAGCATCAGGAAGACACCTCAAACCAAGAAGTGCACGCATGTGCCGGCTTGGCGCACAAGAGTCGGCCCCCAGGATGGTTGGCTCAAGGTGCCCATAAGTACGCAGCATATTGTTGTCATACAGGAAGACTGAGGTATCAGGTCATGCACGCAATCCCCCTGGCCAGGATAGAGAACAGAGGAAGCAAAGAGAGCAAGGACAGGAGAGAGATAGGAGCTGAAAGAAAAGGAGGGCATAAAGGTGCTAGGCCAAAAGATAGAGAAAAAGAAGGGGGGAGGGAGGGAGGGAGAAAAGAAGTCCCCAAGAGAGAGATAGTGTGAAAGCAGCCATGCTAAAGCAACCATGAGGACCAGCAAATGTGATGCAATGAGATTAAATAGCCCACGAGGGTGCACACCTTACTCGCACGTTAGCATGATTGTCATGTGATCGCCGGGGGAGATCTAGATTTGCGATTCTTCTGGCCTTGCTCATGTCTACAATAGTCAATAGTCAATAATCACTGTAATCACAGCTATATCATGTGATTGTGTGTGAATGTGGTGACTGCAATCGTTAGTGGTTATGCAATCATCATAGGAGAATTGCGAATTTCTAGCATTGCGCGTGCCTCATGATCAAGTATTTGAAATTTGCTAAAATCACCATATCAGCATGCCAGCATACCAGTTCCACTATGTTATCCCAATTAAGCAATTGTCATGGTTTTTGCTATTTTCCCTTTTCTCATCTTCCCTTGGATAATCACATACTGTTCTCACAATTGCCACAATTTTCCAAGTGAAACCTGGGAACAAAGAGAATAGCGAGAACTGTGACAATCGTGAGAATCACGAGCAATTTTCCAAGTAGAGCCTGGGTAAATAGAGAGTAGCGAGAATTGTGACAGTTAAGACTGTATTATACTATTCTTGCCATTGTCACGATCACCCTGACCCCAGGGTTATCACCTGCCCCAAAGGGCGACAGTGGTAGGTCAATATAAAAACAGAGTCAGATATTGATACTACCAGGCTGGAAAACATTTGCAGAAATCACGTTATGGGGAGCAATGGTAATTCAGATGTGGAAGGCCACATTGATGCAGCTCAGTCCATTGAATTGTTTACCCACGGGGAGGTGGGAGGGTCACTCAAATTGTACAAAAAATCGTAATGGCTCACGGAGATGCCATCGGATGTCCATTTGAGTACCTTCTCTTCTTGATCTTCAGTGTAGCAGCAGGGTTAATGGGAGTAAATGCATGTATTAGAGTCAATGAGGGATGGTTTGAACCTGCAGTTTTATGGGTTATTGTGTGCAGGCAAACAGGCCAACAAAAATCTCCTGCATTGGCATGAGTGCAGAGGGCAGTGCAGGCAGTTGTGGAAGAGTTTAACAAAGAAGTGGCTGCGAATGAAGCCGCAGGAAATCAGTACCAGCAGCGTAGGAGAGGACGAACCTGCCAGAAATCGACTGAAGCAGAAGCCTCAGGTCATTGTAGACAGCTTACAGTCCATCAATTTACCATCGAGGCCTTGCACACTGTGCTTGCTGTCAACAACGGCCAGGCAATGGCTGTTTGCGATGAGCTCGACATTTTCCTGTTATCACTGGACGCTTATCAGCCATCCAGATCTACTTACGATCGATCGACACTTTTGGAGCTGTGGAATGGTGGTGCCTGGGCATGAAACAAGGTTGACTCCTGCAACTGAATAAACAAAACAGCTTTTACTTTTTGTGGTGGTTTGCAGCCTGTTTTTATTGCTCAGCAGTTGGCACAACCAGACCCATCCAGGTATTATCATCGAATTCTTGTTTTGGTGCCGGCAGATAGGTACGTTAAGCTGGGGGATCTCACGGTACCAATGCCAACAGATCTCATTGGTTTGTCGTCATTGTTTAAAAAGATTTATCACCAACACCGCTCTGAAGTTGAGTACAACATTTCCCCAGAGGGCTATACCACAGCCTTCAGGGAGTTCTATGACACAACAATGGACCAGATGAAGGAGCTAAAGCAGGATGCAACAAGGCAAGGCATTCTGTGTAAGTCTTTCGGGCAGGCAGCAAAGTTGGCCCTCATTATACAGGTGCTAGAGAATGTGTCGTTGCTGGATGTGGACGGAACTTCAATATGGAGCACAGAGATTGACTCCAAAGTCATGTCAAAAGCATGCGAAGTTATGCGGTACTTCGTTAAGTAGACATTTGCACTCCTTCCACATCAGCTGCCAGATGAGAAGGAGAATGGTCCTTCAAGTTCACGTGGAGAATAGTGAGAATTGTGACAATCGTGAGAATAACTTGTGATTTTCCAAGTGGAACCTGCAAAAATAGAGAATAGCAAGAATCATGACAATTATGAGAATCACTTGCGATTTTCCAAGTGAAACTCACAAAAATAGAGAAAAGCAAGAATCGTGAAAAACACAAGAATGGCTTGCAATTTTCCAAGCAGAACCTGTGAATTGTCGAAAGTATAGAATAGCAAGAATCGTGACCATCGCAAGAATTGATTGCGATTTTCCAAGTGGAGCCTGCAAAAGTAGAGAATAGTGAGAATCGTGAAAAATGCGAGAATCGCATGCGATTTTCCAAGTGGAATCAGTGAAAATAGAGAATAGCGAGAATTGTGACAATCGCAACAATCATTTGCGATTTTCCAAGTGGAACCCACAAAAATAGAGAAAAGTGAGAATCGTGACAATCGCCAGAATTGCATACGATTTTCCAAGCGGAACCAGTGAAAATAGAGAATAGTGAGAATTGTGACAATCATGACAATCGCTTGCAATTTTCGAAGTGGAACCTGCAAAAATAGAGAATAGTGAGAATCGTGACAATTGCCAGAATCGCATGCAATTTTCCAAGTGGAACCATTGAAATTAGAGAATAGTGAGAATTGTGACAATCATGACAATTACTTGCGATTTTCCAAGTGGAACCCGCAAAAATAGAGAATAGCGAGAATCATGACAATCGCCAGAATCGCATGCAATTTTCAGTAAAATAACGCTATTCAACTGTGCACTGTCCTCAAATAGCCGCCACATTGAGTAGGCAGGCTAGTCTGCCCATAATGATATGCTAAGGAATGAAGCAGCATGCAAGCAAGGGCAGAAGGTACGCTATATGCAATGAGCGTCTTATCACGTGAGCAAGGACAGAAGGTACGCTATGTAATGGGCGGAAGGTACTCTAGGCAAGCAACTTATCATGTGAGCAAGCACAGGCAGCCTCCACAGCGAACTCTGCGGTGAGACGCATGGCATGGCTTTGTGCGTCCTAGCACATGAGTTAACTACACTTAAACTCCATTTAACCCGCATTAAATACTTGTAATGTTTATATATAACAGGCTGTTATTGTGCTCTTTTCTAGCAATGCATGTTTTCAATTTAATCCTCCTTGTTCTTGTTATTGTTCTTCTTGTTCTTGCTGTTGTTGTTGTTGTTGTTCTTCTTCTTCTTCTTCTTCTTCTTCTTCTTCTTCTTCTTCATTGTCGTCATCATTGTCATCATCTGCAACCCAGTTGGTAAAGGCTGGACTTACACTGGGCTTGTTTGGGGGTACGCAGAAGTTTGCTGGTGACAAGGTAACTCTTGTTTATGTAGTTAAGGTGTGGTAATAAATGAATCAAGCCCTTAAGCTTCCTTCATGTTCATCTTCTATGGCTAAGAAAGCTTTCTGTTCTCACAGAATCGCATTCCTATACGTGGAGATCCACATATATTGGTGGTTGGAGATCCAGGTCTGGGAAAGAGTCAGGTAGGGTTGTCAATACTGGCTGCTGCGGATGTGTGTATTAGAAGCTAGAATTTAGAATCACTGGCCGTGCATCTGTCATGTTTGACAGCAAAAAAAATGATAGACTCTGAGGTTTTCCCAATAATTCTTTTGCAAGTAGGTGCTGTTCACCTGTTAGTGAGCAGAGTATTACATCCGTATTGCTCCCACTATTATTGTCTATGATGCACAGCAGGGTTGTGGTGAAGGTATGTTTGTACTGTTTGTTCACATAAGCTTTAGAGGGAGATGGTGAAGTTCATTTGGAACACATTGTCTAAGAGCTGTTGTGTCTTTAACTTTACTTTCAGAATTTTTTGCACATGCAAGAAATCTAAGTTCACTGCCAATTTTGTTCCTGTGGTAGATGTTGCAGGCTGTTTCCAATTTGGCTCCACGTGGTGTTTATGTCTGTGGAAACACAACAACTACATCAGGACTTACAGTAAGATGTTTCTTACTACGAATTTCTGTGTCCTCATTTTCCATCATCATTGTCTTTCATTGCAGTTCTACTGACATCTCTGTTGAGGAATAATGGACAGTTTTCTCATAAGAGAGGATAGGGAATAGGAAGAAGAAAGGAATGTTTTCTTCTATCTTTTCTAGTGTCAATCCTTGGCCAGGTATCACTATAGCTATCTTTGCAGGCCCTCAAATTACCAACAGTGTACACAGAGAGACCATTCTGACCAGGAGAGTCACAACCAACCATTTTCTCATTTTTGCGTTGGTGTAGAATGTGCTGGGGACTCGAACCTGCAGCGACCAGGTTCAAATCTGCTGCAGACTCTAAGTCAGTGCGAAAATGAAGAAATGATTGGTTGTGTTTACTGTATTGCAACAGTAGTTATGTGCTGATACTGACCCATGATCTACTTCCAGGTCACTCTGAGCAAAGATGGAGGTTCTGGTGACTATGCCCTGGACGCTGGTGCTCTAGTGTTGGCTGACCAAGGTAACTGGATATGCTTATTGTGAAATGTAACTCCTACTATTGCAATTTGCATACCATAAATGCTCGTATATAACTATGTACTTACTTTTGAACTTAGCAGAGGATCAGGTACTTAATTTCAGGCACAGTACCAACTTTCGGAGGGGTACATTAATTCAGGCTCCGAAGAGCAATAGTTGAGGGATCGTGGAGAGGTACCGGTAGTGTACAGCACCAGTACGTACGTGTAGATCTACATGTAGAATGTCGTACGTATCATGCACAAGTGTGGCATGTAGGTGCTACATGCATTGGCACCATGCCACCTCCCTGGCATAGGTGTGAGTGCCAGTAGACCCCGTTCTGACAAGCTGAATGGCAACGCATTGACACGAGTAGACATGACAGATACCAGTAGTCTCTAAGAATCAACAAGTAGACCTGTACTGCTACTGACACTAGTTTTTATGTGATGGTCAAGGGGTACATATTTTTGGATGGAATGATCTTTTAGGTCAGTTTTCAAGGTAATAAACTTTTTTTAAAAAATCAGGGGGTATTTATTGCAGGTACGTACTTATTTACGGGCAATCACCGTGTATGCTGATTTTCAGCAATGGGACAATTGTGCAGGTTAGGGGTGTAGTGGCTGAGGCTTTACTGTTCTTGGTTGCAGTCCTGGATCAGAGGTGGAACAAACCTGCATAATGACTCACACTCCATTCCAAAGAGAAGATACCCCAAAATGCCTTCAGGCTGTGATTACTGAAAATTTAACCCACCAAAATATTCTGAAATTGCAGTACTGTTGTCTTTCATCATTAGGACATGCATAGTCTGACATGCTCCTAGAGGATGTTTATGACTAAATGCAGACGGTATTAAATTTCCAGTGGCCTGGTAGCACCTGATTTTGAAGGAGGTACAATGCACGGTTTCTGTTCAGCATGTGTAGTCTTCTTTGTCTGCTGGCATTTTATTCATTTCTATGTCATTTTGAAGGAGAAAGGGGCTGACCATCCACCTCTGGAAAATGCAGAACTGGCCTTTTTTTAGTTGTTCTAAAGTTACTTTTTGGACATGCCACTTTCGACTGACGTGTCTGTTCATAGAAGACTTGGTCCTTGGTATTGTGTGCTCTATGATAATCTGTATAGCTGATCCTTAAATATCTGAGTGCAACAACCCAAATGTGATAAGACTGCAATAATCCTAAGCAGGCACTCCTATCTTTACAAATTTCCAGCTCACTGGTCGAACATGTTCAACTGGTGAGCTGGAAATTTGTAAAGAACCCAATTGTGTGTAAGAGTAGTCAGCTCCTTCATAAAATGATGTATACATCACAGAGCACTCTGGTATCTTCTCACAATGCAGTAATTATGTACTAACACTGTTTTTATTGCCTCTTTCAGGCTGTTGCTGTATTGATGAGTTTGATAAAATGGGCAGCCAGCACCAAGCTCTGTTGGAAGCAATGGTGAGTTGCTAGGAGTTATAACAAACTGTTCTCTTGATGACTTTTAGCTTGTTTATGCTTCTCTTGGGCTAGGGGAGACAGACCAAGTTAGTGAAAGAGAGGCATTTTGCTATTTTGTAACTTTGAGTAGCCTTGTGAGAATTTTCTTGCTTTTGCAACTGAATGATGATTCCATGTTTTGCATTTATATTGTTCAACTTCTGAGCAGAGTTTCACTGACTTTTTTGTGTAGTGTATTGAACATGTAGTGTGTTTCCTTGTCTTTGGGAAAAGAAGGAAATACATTAATTTGTACATACCTTTCTTATTTCAGGAGCAGCAAAGTATCAGCATTGCCAAGGCTGGAATTGTGTGCAGGTATAATGATGCTTCTTCCTCACTCCTGTGTGTATCTGTGTGTTTGTGTGTTGTGCAGCTGTGTGTATCTATTGCTGTTCCTTCGTGTTCATTATTTCTTGCGGGTTTTCTTACATCTTTCTGTCAAAGATACTTTAATTATGAGTATGTTATGTGATTCAAAGCACTTTCAGCTAATTGAATTGTGGGCTTCTATTGCTGGGTAGCATTTTTTTTTCAGAATGGTGGTATTAGTTGTGATTCATGTGGAGGAGGACAATTCAAACTCTTGTTCATTTCCTCACCAGCTTACCTGCCCGGGCATCAATATTGGCAGCTGCCAATCCGGTTGGTGGTCATTACAACAAAGCCAAGACTGTGTCAGAGAACCTTAAGTAAGTCTACTTAATACTGTTGTGGGTGCAGCCATGGTGCATTGTAGTGTTACAGATTCAGGGCTAGTGTATTCATTTACTTTGTTTTTATTTAATTATTTCACCAAGGAAACATTTTACTAATTTTAGGAACCATATTGTTGATCTGCTTCCACTGTGTTTTATTTGCTAGAGGTGATGAATAAGGAAACTTTGCTTAGCAGTGCTTTGCTGGGACTCAGACATGTGACCATGCTAGTTGCATTGCTCAATGAGTGCAGCACAATCTCTTATGCCAGATCCTGATGGCAACAGCTTGCATTTCTGTGTCTCTTATCCAGAATGGGAAGTGCACTATTGTCAAGATTTGATTTGGTAAGGCATCTTGCCCAATTGATCAAATACAAGAGTTTTTGTAATCTGAACAACAAGGCAATTTTCAGCATCATAAGTTTTGCTCAACAGCCATCTTCATGTATCAGAAGGCTGACATGTGCATGCCTAGCCGTAAGATACCCATGATGATCATGTTCAAAGTATATATCATTCCCATTGATTACTTTGTCTTCTTACTTGAGAAAAAAAGGTTTAGTTGTATTCACACACACTCATGCTTTTTCTTCTTTTTGGGGCTTGCTAAGCTCACCCCACCTTGTGAACTCAGCAGCCGAAATATTGTGTGGCATGAGGCGTTCCAGTGTCTGGCATATACCCACCGTGGACACCACTTGCTTGTGGGTTACTAAGATGCACATTCCATGTACTATTTGGCGATGGTGTGCGGCATGCACGTAGCAGGCATGCTGGTTAAGGCCAAACACCCTATGTACATGTACATGTTGCTCGTGGTAGTCTATGTGGTCCATCATGCATGCCTGAGCAGACATATCTGGTGTGTTGCATGCAAATCCCTGCTGTGTCTACATTTGCAGCCAAAGGGCAAAAGCCCCAACATGGATAAACATTTCGCCTGATGTATACTGTCATGGACCAGCAGCCTCACCTTGATACTGAAAGAAGGGAAGCAACACTTGGTTTGAGACAGGAAAATGATAGGATGAGTTGCGCCTCAGAAACTGTTGCTGAACAGATAGAGGCACAATTGGCAAGGCAGAGAGTGACGGAACTAGCTTAGCATGCAGCGCAGTCTACTACACAGAGAGAAAGGGCACTTCAAGAGAGAAGGGAGCATTGCACCTTGAAACTGCTGATGAAATAGAGGCATGATTGATGACTCAACTGGTTGTATTAGGTTGATTTATTATACGTAACTCAGGTTACTAAGCTGCGCATTTGCTCGCCCCACAATGCTGTGCATTCATTCTAGTACTTCACCTGTTGAGTGCCACATGACAGACGTGTGTACATCATATCCCATTACCCCTGGTACTTAACAGGTTAAACATGGCCACCATTGTGTACATCATATCCCATTACCCCTGGCATGCAACAGATTAAACATGGCCACCATTGTGTACATCATATCCCATTACCCCTGGCATTCAGCAGGTTAAACATGGCCACCATTGTGTACATCATATCCCATTACCTCTGGTACTCAACAGGGGAAACATGGCCACCACTGTGTACCCCTGGTACTCAACAGGTTAAACATGGCCACTATTGTGTACATCATATCCCATTACCCATGGCACCTAACAGGTTAAACATGGCCACCATTGTATACATCATGTCCCATTACCTCTGGTACTCAACAGGTGAAACATGGCCACCACTGTGTACCCCTGGTACTCAACAGGTTAAACATGGCCACCATTGTGTTCATCATGTCCCATTACCCCTGGTACTTAACAAGTGAAACACGGCCACCATTGTGTACCCCCGGTACTCAACAGGTTAAACATGGCCACCATTGTGTACATCATATCCCATTACCCCTGGCATTCAACAGGTTGAACATGGCCACCATTGTGTACATCATATCCCATTACCCCTGACATTCAGCAGGTTAAACATGGCCACCATTGTGTACATCATATCCCATTACCCCTGGTACTCAACATGGCCACCATTGTGTACATCATATCCCATTATCCCTGGTGCTCAACATGGCCACCATTGTGTACATCATATCCCATTACCTCAGGGACTCGACATGGCCACCATTGTGTACATCATACCCCATTACCCCTGGCATTCAACAGGTTAAACATGGCCACCATCGTGTACATCATATTCCATTACCCCTTGTACTCAACAGATTAAACAAAGTGCTGTCTGAAGGTGGTTCTGATTTTGTTGACTGTGTTAAGTCTCTACTGCTAGATTGTGTTTCATTGCCTTTATACTGACCAACAGCTAGAATACCTCAACAGTAAAACTTCTGTATGGGGTTTGTAATGTGCCTTTTTTTTCCATTGCAGGTTTTCATCCTCCTTGATAAGCCAGACGAGGTGAGTGTTCTCGGCCTTTTATGCAACTTTCCCTTCCACCTGCTTTTGCAACCTAGGAAAAAAACAAATTCAGTACCGTAGTTTTCTCGTTTGTTTTACTGATCATGAGTGTAGTCTTCATTAATACCAAGATTACAAGGAGAACACTGATTTTATAATGAGAGACACAAGATTGGGCACTTGAAGATAGAATGGCTTAACTTCAGGTCATTTTATAGGCTTGAGGTGGGTAAAAAATAGAAGAAGAGGTTGTCTGAGACGATGTAAGCTACAGGTCTATACGAAGGTAGACATTATGACACGATTTTTATAGCAATAGGAATTATAAACAGGCATTGATGAAAATATCATATGAACACTACAATGAGGATGCAAGTCTGTTTACAGGAAATGTGCAATTATCCTATTGAAATTTCATCTGTGTTGTAGGAGCTGGACTGGATGCTATCAGAACATGTCATGGCAATGCATGCTGGGAGAAAAAGGTAGGTTTTCATTGGTTTGAGTGAGTGTTAAGCACTTTTGGGTAAACTTTATTTTGCATAAGAAAAACTGTGAAAGTGCTTTGTGTATTTGACTCACCAATGGGCTGGGAAATAATATCATCATCCATATCACAGGCATTAAATAGCAGTCAAGCAAGCTAATGCATGCCACAATCTTTGAGCTGTTTTTCCCGTTGTTTAGCTCTCTCACTCTCTTGTGGCCTCTCGGCTTACCCTTACTACCCTCAAATCCAGTTTCTTCACTCTTTTAATGAAATATTGGCGAATAAGTTTTCTAATCAGTGAATTTAGTACCAGCCTTCCGATTTTTGAATTGACTATAGTCCTGTTTCTCCACCTTTCAGAATACCTCGAACTCCTCTGCTTCCTGGTCAGTCAGCAGAGGTAGGACATATTGATGAGCATGCTAAGGAGTGAGTTGTCATTTCCTATCAAATTGCCAAAATTGCCACTTCTTTTTACATGATTGAGCAGGTGTGTGCAATTTCATTCAAAAATGGGTTCTTCTGCACACCAACTCTCAACTCACGAGAGTAGCAAAGCATACTGCTTTTCTTGACCGCACCCATGCTTAGCAAAGGGGTATAGTGGTGTCACACCCAAGTTGAGGTACCTTTGTTGTTGCTCTCTTCTTTTGGTCTGTTCAGATAAATGATTCACAATCCAGTTTGTGGAATGCAGACAAACCGCTCTCTGACCGCCTCAAGGTACTTCAATGAAAGCTTCTTGCCTTAGAGACATCTTGGATATTTTCCCAGTACATTTATGTTTGTATCACAATATGCCATTCATGAATACATAGGGATGTGGTTATGTAAAATAGTAATAATAATACAGTCAGCCCTTGTTAATCCAGCATCAGTTTCTATGAAACGGATCTAAAGCATTGGTTGTGCCCTTGTTAATCCAGCACCCTTGTATTCTGCCTCCAGCAGTCAATTTTTCACACAAATGACAGATAATGTATGTATTTTCCCTCATTTATCCAGCAGTATCCAGTGACCCCAGCTCACAGTGCAGGACATAACCTAATTTTTCTTCCTAACGTTACCTTTTTCTCAACACACCTATGTAAATTCAACTTCTTTTTTCACTTCTTATTCACTCCTCTCTTTGGCTTCGTCATCTTGGCCTGTACTGTGCATATGTTGGTACGCATTGAGGGTGTACTTGTTGAAGTGGCAGCAATTGATCACCCTTGTTAGTCCAGCACCCTCGATAATCCAGCACAATTTGCCTGCTACAAACACTGCCGGATTAACAGGGGCCGACTTTACACGTATGCATTCACACATACATGCATGTGCACACAATGCTCTCATTGGTCAAACATTGTCCCTTGCATGGCACATCATACATCACACAAGCACTGTGTACATTTGCACATGAGATAATAGAAGTACTTACTATTAATGAACAAAAAACAGTACTGGTTTTTGTTTTTGGCTTATGATCAGCTGGTCATTAGTTGTGTACATTACTATTTCTACAGGTGGTGAATGATGAAGACTTTGATCCTGTTCCTGCCCCATTGTTGAGAAAAGTAAGAGGATCTGCTGGAATGTGTTTTGTCTGCATGTGCACATGTAGTTTGTGCTTATAGAGGAATAGATCTGCAGGAAAATGACAAAGCCACGGGCTATTGAAGGAAGATAGTCGTGGTTAGAGCACTTTAAAATAATGTGATCTTTACCAATTTTGAAAACTCTGAACATCATGCTACAGTTAACAAATGACCTGTTATTTTGCTCCAAACTTATACTGTAACCCTGGAAATTTTCATATATGATTTAAATTCGTAAAGTTCGTAAAATTTAAAAATTTACGGAATTAAATAGGTTACTAAATTTTGTAGATTTCCTTATGCACATGTGGTGATGTGCCATACTTTGGGAGGTGTTGCACCTTCAACTCTTGCATATGTGCGTGCAACTTGCATAATATATTGTGCAGTGAGTGCATGGCGGGCACACTGCAGTTGCACGCGAGTGACATTACATATGCATATACTTAATAATTTGGCTCGATCATTGGCTTATGAAATTTTATCACTTACGAAAGGCCAGAGGCCCTTCCTTACAAAATATATTTGGTTTTGAAAATTTCCAGGGTTACAGTATTTGTGTGTGTGTTTTGTGTTTGCAGTATGTTGCTTATGCTCGAAAATATGTTCATCCCAAACTGAGCTCTGCTGCAGCAGGCGTGCTACAGGTAAGACATTGCTTTTATAGTTAACATAAGCAAAGCCCAAAACATTGCAATAAAGATAGTGTAGAGTGGGTATCTTTTCAGAGAAGATGTTTGTAGACAGCACTTGGAGTGTCCACAGGAGCCTGTACTATGCGTTGACATAGAGCAGAACACTTGACTCAGAAGGAAGAAGAAACACATGAAAACTTGCAAAGATTAAGTGATAAAATGGCTATGCGAGCAGTTTTGATAATGCAGCGTTGAAAGACCAACTTTGAATGTTGTTGGCATCTGTTGAGTACAATATGCGGAATAATACATTTCAAGCCGAATTGCTTTGGGCAAAGTATTGGTACACTGATTATAGACGTATGCATGCACTCAAACACCAGCTGCTCGGTACATAACTGTTGCCAAATTGTGTATAATGGTATGTGTACATGGAAGGACAAGTCTTGATTGTTGTGGTTTATTGTGCTTGTTGATTGGTGTGGTTTATTGTCGTGCAGAAGTTTTACTTGGATCTACGGAAGAATCATGATAAAGCAGATAGCACCCCAATCACAGCACGACAGCTTGAATCTCTGATACGTCTCTCTGAGGTAGGTCTCCGCATGATTCCCAAGAACAGAGTGATGACAGCAACGTGAGATTCATCATGTTCATTGCAAGAAGAGGAATCAGAAGAATAAGAACAAGAGCAGTACGCTAGGACATGTATATTCAATTATATGAACACAACAGTCTAGTTGTGCATATCAATATCGTACATGTGCACATCCTGTAGACATATGTCTGCAATGTATCTCTACAGTCTCTAGTTGAAGTAGTGCTTTTATAAGGGGGCATGATCCATTTGTTATTTACCCTAAGGTCCCTTACTGTTGGAAACCCCAGCCAGTCAGGCAGCTATTTTGGCTTACATTGTGAGATCCATTTGATAATGAGGTTGCAGTTTGCCCTAATCAGGCAGGTAAGAAATCACTAGAATGTCGCTGCATGTATGATTAAGTATACATTAATTTATGAAGCTGAGCGTTTATCAAGCTATAATACCTGAGTGGAGTTTACACAAGGGTGTTATGGAGACTTAATAAAAGCATAGCTGAAGAAATTATTGGGCTCATACCAACCTGTGGTCTACAGTACTTTTCCCCGTAGCATCACAGGTTCTGTTATTGGTTGTGACACATGTAATCAGTAACAGAAATAGAACTTGGAACTGTTGCTGGTTATACGGTGTAAGTAGGGCAGAAGCAGCAGAACTGCTATAGGTTACAGTGCGTGTATATGCATCTTAAAGGTAATTATCCGGTTTCTTAAGAGAATTATCAGTGATAATTATCTTTCTTAAAAGTAATATTATTAATATGGCCCAATAATTTGTCCTTTTTAGGATCAGAAGCACCCATGTTCAAATCACTGACAACCATAGGTTTTAACTGGCTATAGTCTTTCCCATAAATTCGACTGGGAGGCAATGAATAATATGCGCCTTAAAGGTGGATATGAGTACTCATTATTACCCGAGGCTGAGGAAATACTGGCCTAATTTACCCAAGCCTATATGTTGACCGAGGGGCAGCCAAGGTCAATATGGCAAGGGAAATTTTCAGCCAGTATTTCTGGGGTCAAGGGTAATAAGGGGCTTATCCCAGTAGATTAGCGAATAGGCCGTCTCAGAGCCCTTTCTTGCTTGTTTTCAAAGAGCTCACCACCAAAAGAAAGCATGCAACAACTGTGTGACGCAGGTTGCAGGTGGTCTATAGGGTCACTTGTCACTGGCTCTCAACAAGCAGTCCCAAGTGGCGCAGTCGTTAGGAGCATGGCTTTCACTCAAGCGGTCTCAGTTCAAGCCCTCTCCTCAACTGCATTTTTTTCTTTGCTGATTTTTCCTTCCATTTCTTTCCTTTTGTTCAAAGTTGACAAAGTATAACAGAGTACTGTTGAACTCTACTCGTACTTTGATTCTGATTTCTAAAAAAAATGTTGTGATAATGAAAACTTAAGCATGTAATAATGACAATATTTCATACTTATACACATGTAATAATGACATTATTTCATGCTTAAAAGTATGAAATATCGTGCCATATTTCTAGTTGTAACTTGTACGTGAAAGATGGGAAATTGGGCATTATTGACTAGTGAATCTGCGATAACAACTATTAACAGTCACATGTTTGAAGGCTATTACTGGGAATGTACATGTATGTATCTGGATGCTGTCCACTCTGATAATCTCCAGGGAGACATATTGAGATGAGTACTAGTATGGTTGATGTTTGTCAGGCTCGGGCTCGTTTAGAGCTGTGTGAGGAAGTTACTCAGCAACATGCAGAAGAGGTTGTTGAGATCATGAAGCACAGGTTTGTCCAAGTCTTTCAACCTTGCTTCTTGTTTCTGCTATCTCTGTGTTGGTCTGAATAGCTCACTTTGCCTGTCTCTCCTTATCTCTCCTTTGTCTGGCCTTTTACCACATCTGTCTCAGTACCTATGATACTGGCTATCATGTTTGTTGGAAATCATTGAGTAGTTGAACTTCATTCTTAAGCTGAATGAGCAGTGACATGCATTCCCCAGTGAGCTCATTGCATGTATGAGTACTTTATTACCCAATGCTGAGGAAATACTGGCCAAATATTGACCTGAGCTCAAATATTGACCAAGTTGCAGTTGAGGTCAATATAGTGAGGGCAATATGGTGGTATTTCCAAGGCCAAGGGTAATAATGGGCTTATGCCAGCAATGTTCATGCAATGTTCACGTTCTAAAAAAAGTGGGAAATACTCTGCACATTATTGGCAGCTTAAAGAGGTAAATAACATGTCATATATTGACCTCTTGTGAAATATATGTGAGCAAATGGGACTTGGGCATTATTGACTTATGGATCTGGGATGAGATATTATATTGCTGTAGACAAGGTGTCTGTACATACTTTCCCCTCGCTGCAGTATGCTCGATACTTTTTGTGATGACATTGGCATGCTGGACTTCCGTCGCTCTCAGCATGGTTCTGGCATGAGTAAAACCGCACAGGTATGTGGAGTATGCATTGTTAGGTTTACCTACATTGACTAGTTCAGTTTCCTCATCTCTCCATACTGTCAACAAATTCTTCGTCTTTTTCGCACTTTTATTGGCTTGCTTTTGGTGCTTGGGTCACACAATATCCATCAAGTGATTTCAAACGTTTATAGATGAACAAAGAAGCAATCTGAACTTGTTTTGGACTGCTGAAATTAAAAGTTGTCCTTTGTGAATTTGAAGATGTCAGCATAATGCTGCTCTGTTTTCTATTCTATTCAAAGGAGGAGCCTTACTCATCTGTGTTGGATGATTGTAGTAGCTTAATGAACCAACCGCTCATTTGTCTTTCACTGCCAGGCCAAATGCTTTGTTGCTCGACTGAGTGAGATTGCAGAGCAAACATACAACTCACTGTTTTCCGTACAACAGCTAAAACAGATTGTGCAGGTGAGTCAGGTGCACACAGTCGATGTATCAGTACTGGAATGCACTGAATTTTGTACAATCTTGACAATTTGTGCCACATAATCTTTCAGTCTTTTCTTCATAGACTTTTATTCTTTAGAAGTATTTCTCTCACTTTTTCCATGTTTTGGCAACTTTCAACATGAATTCTTAATTGTAGTAATTTAAAGAGGAGATGAAGTTATTCGTGCCTTTGGTTTAACCACCTGCAGGAGATGGGAATACAGGTTCGAAGTCTGGATGATTTCATCTCTTCCCTCAACAATCAGGGCTACTTGCTAAAGAAAGGTCCCCGAGTCTACCAGCTTCAGACTGCAAGTTGTCTCTGAGTGAGATTGTCTTTTGTCATTTGCAACATTTATTGAATCTTCTGCAACACCAGGTGACTGATTATATTAACTTGAGTCAATTTCCACGTGAAAATGATCGGGCCTATTACTGACTATTTTATCATGTTCACATATATACCTTATTTCATCATCAAGCTGTTCATTGATGCCTATAGCCAGTAGACATAACAATTTTCTCAGTTCTATCTCTGTCTCTTTCACGTATTCTCTCTCAGCCCCTCTTTCCCATTCTCTCTTTGTCTGCCACATACTGTCACTGATCATGGGCCTCTCTCTGCCAATGTGTGTGTCTCTGCCTTCCTTCTTCTTCTTCTTCTTCTTCTTCTTCTTCTTCTTCTTCTTCTTCTTCTTCTTC
>JAOWAW010123864.1:0-12160 GCA_028565695.1 Nicola tetela
ACAGATTGTAGGTTTCATTCTAAGATTATGCTAGATTGACTGCAAAATGCTCAAATTATGCTAAAAATTCAGAAAAATGCTTTTTCTTCTCAATTATGCTTTTTAGGAAGGATAATGTATCAAGGGCCAGCTATGGCTCAAATATCAAAGTCAGGTGAGTTCTTGTTGAGCTTAAAATGATTGGATAAACTACTAGGGTACTCCGTTGTAATGTATAAAAGTCAAGACTATCGCCATGGGAACTCATAAAGATCTTAAAGAACTCTTTAAACGGACTCATTAGTAGATTTGTACATGCATTAACAACGTGATACCCGTATTGACGTGTGATACCCATATTGACGTGTGGTACCCGTATCCGCTCGAGGTCTTGTGTCTTCAACGTACTGTATATGCCTAGGCTTGCGAACGAGCTATCAGTGGCCCCCGGTAGCTGGAAAACGATTACTGCATAGCTAGCTTCGATTCAGTCAAGGGTAATGCAGGTATTCGGCTGTTGTATCTTCTCAGGCTTACAACTCCTTCGTTTTCACATACATTCCGGCAATTCCCCAAAACTTTGCTCGGATAGTCTTATAGCCCAGTAGAACTTTTTTCTAAGAGGTGCTCAACAAATGCGCCTCGGTTGCCACGATAGAATGAGCTCAGTTGACATAGAGAAAAATCCCGAGTGACTTCGGACTGAGACCGTGACTCGGGGGAGATATCCTCTGTGGCTATATTAAGATTTCTTAGTGTTATGGAGTGTACCAGGCTGTGGGAAAATAAAAAACCCTGAATATACCGTAGGCTAAACAGTACACATGCTTTCTCACAAGCACACATACACGTACAGACGGTATGTCAAGATGGATTAAATTGGAGCTGATTTGCTATCCCCGTTACCACGGGTACAAATCTTGAGGAAGTGAACGCTTTGTAAAAACATAGGCGCATCATGGCATCGAAGACGCCATACATCTTAAGGTTCAGCACAAGGCTGTGGTGTGTAAGCACGATCCTGACCGGGTTATTACAATCACGACACGATCCCAACTCACCGGTCGTAAGAAAGAAACACTGAGCTGGAGAAAAGGAAAAATTCGGGCAGTGCAACTTAATTGCTGAGGATCGAAGCCATGACAATTCGTATTGCGTACGAATGCTCTAACCACTGAGCGATCACGCCACAGTCACGACTGCACAAATAATCCACCCTCAAGTACCAATGCCAGTGCTATTGCCGGGTGAGCATTCGTGCGCATTACGAAAGGCCATGGGTTCGATCCCCAGTTACGCTGTTCGAATTTTTCCTTTCCTCTGGTCCAATGTCAGTGCTTCTTCCTTATGACCGGTGAGTTGAGATGGTGTCGTGATATGGCTTACAGCTTTTCCCGAGTGATCTTCTATGTCAAACCCCCGCCACAAGCCATAATCACGGCGAGCTTTTCATAAGATATCCCCAAATACTGGTCGCAATCACCGAAAATAAGCTCACACCTCCGCCAGATACCGGTATGTTGTCCTCGAAAACCTTCATCAATCTTTCCTCAGAATCTGTCCACAGCTGTTCGAAATAGGCGGGTTTTTTTTCTAAAATAGTCCATGATACTTCCAGTTTCATTGGCAGCCCGGGCTTTTATCTACCTACATGTAGAACTGACGTCAATCTGTATGTTGCAGCTGTTGAACGCTAAGGCTCAGAATAGTTATGTTGCGAATGCATACCTATAGTCCGTTTCAAAAATATAGACCCCTGGGTTGTATTGCTTTCTTGTGTCTTGTCATAGGTGATAGGGGTCAGTTTTTGTTGAAATGGACTATAAGCCAGGCAGTGTCCATCACACATGGCTGCTATCTGGTGATCTAAGCTTACATCACAATGCATCCTAAATAACGTCTGTGACGATAGCTAAGCATTTGGGCTGACGGGTTCCGACCTCAGCGTTGGCACTTTGTCACCGTGCTGTTGGAGTCTGCACTATGCGCTCTGCGTATCCTTACTGGTAATCACCCAGTCGTAGATTTCACGAGAAGGTCCCCAGTCATGGTAGACTATGTTTGAAGCGCGCGCTCCATACGACTACTGCAAACACGGAGCTGGCGAGAACACGCGTGCAGTCAACTTTAGTTTGGTCGAGAGCGATCAATGATCACTCACCAACCGATCATGCAGCTCCGGACCCGCAGGGATCTGTTCAGTTCTACGTATACATGTACTTGCAGCACGCAGTCGCGAAGTCTGACGCATGCGCACGACACCATCAATTATGGAAACCATGTCTCCACACTCTGACTGCACTGGCCAAGCATGCTACTTGCTCTGGCTGACATGTACAAGCGCAGCACCGTCGGAAATTTAATTGGCGCGAACCAGAAGTTGAACGAACGCAAAATGGCGCGAACCGTTCGATAAATTCTCTCCCAGTTGCGCCTGGCTTAACACTCCTAGTATGTTAATGTGAGAGAGGAATCATTTCAGCTGTAGCGGCACTTGTAACTCCTAGCTGAGAGGAAGAATCGAAGAAGAATGATGAAGAGAACTTAGATCATGGAGAGCTGTCGAACTTGACCGCAATTCCAATGTGCTGCGTCCCGGAAAGAGCATTAGGCGATCGAGCTCTTGTGTCAGACGCTGGTCTCTGTCGCCGTTCTAACGAGCGCTTCGTCAGGCTTATCTAGACTGCTAATCCACAGTCTGCTAGTATCCGTTTACACATCAGCTTTTCGTTGACACCATATTAACGTCGTACAACACTAATTATGCGTATCCAACCACGAGATTCGTTGGCCTGCATAGAATTAAGAAATGTGGGGTCAAGTGTCAAGCATTTACGTATTCACCACCCGCTGCAAGTTGTTCGATTTTGCCGCAGTAGTATGAAGAGGATCGTGAACTCCTTGTTCTTATCCTCAAATGGCTTAGAACTAATGTAAGAACATGCAAAGGTACAATCAAGAAATACACACGTGGGTTAGTTGATGAGGAAGATCACTAGAACGATTGTGGAATTGAGTGATAGGATCGATTATGTTGAGAGCAACGGGCAGAGGCACACGACCGGAGACTTGAAGCACTACAGTCAGCTGTGGAAACAGCGTTTCTGAGAGAAGAGGGCAAGTCAGTAAATATTTCAGTAGGTTGGAAGATAGGAGATGATAGTACTGTGGTGCTCGCGGTTGGAGTCGAGAAGTACCGTAGTCTGGTCGCCGAGTGTTGTATACTAGTATACGAATGAGTCTGGGTGGAAGGGATGTCAGAAAGAAGAACGTTGCAGTGCGGCGGACCATGTTGAAGCCCAGTAGCGCTTGAAAGTACCGTCGCCGGGATGTCTGTTTGCAAGTTCTCCCTTCAATTCCGAAGGCGCCTGCTGACCAGCCGTGACCGTCTAATACTCCTGGCTTGCATCAGTGGCCGCTCGACATAGCAGAGTGCACGTGGGGTGGCATCCGCCCTGATGACAAGTTGACAACGGACAGCAGCGCATATGAATGCAGTGGGCGGACGCCCCAGTAGTTCGGACATCCGAAAATGAAGCCGCTAAGACTGGCCATTTCTGCACACGTTGTCGTCTGTTTCCTTTCAACCAGATCTCGGACAGACAGCCGCCGTACAGCTGAAGTGCTAATCATCCCAGCTCAGCTGATGACAGCAGCCGCCGGTTCAAAAGATCTAAACGAACTGGCAGGAAATGTCCCGTGGTGGCTAAGTCGAGCACTCAATGGAGCCGAAGAGCAAATCACGACGCTTTTTCTAGCCGCAGCAGGCGTTCAAGGTTCACCGCCAAGTGTTCACCAGCTCTTATAAGAATCAGTTTCTGTCAAGTGGGAGCCTTCAGTACTTCAGATCCAAACGTAGGTTTAGCAGATCTTCTTGCCCGCTACGTAATCAGTAGTTCAGCGGTGTATTCGACTTGCACCCTAAGTGCTCTGGCTGTACGCCCGAGTCGAGCAAAATGTAAGAGGTTTAGCTGACAAGGTAATAGTTAGGGTATGCCTGAAGCTAGCCAGCGGTTCTCCTAGCCTCGAAAACAAACACGTGGAATACGGATGGTGTCTCGAACAGCCAATCTCGAATACGCCTTTATTTTCTGTTATTGTTTCCTACGGGTCGTCTTCATTGACGCTCTATGCCCAGAGAAACATCACCATTCCAGCTGTATTCACGCATTCCCGCACCCTCAATGGCTTCCGGCGCCGCATCTCGAAAAACTTCGAGCAAGACACGTCCGTCTACATCACGCGTCGCGCCAATTTGAGGCGCACGCTCATATACCGGGAGATCTCGAAGTGTTGACCGTCCTTCCGCTGCACCGGCGATTTCGAGACGGCCGCGATCGCTCCGAGTGCACAGACTTCGATGGCTTGCGGGCGTTGGAGCGACTAGAAGCCGTCCGCGTTGCTGTAAAAATAATCAACGACGAGAAACTCCTGGGAGGATGGACAATGGGCGCGGACGTTCGAGATAGTTGCTCTTCTGCTACTGTGGCTGTCAAAACACTGAGAGAGCAGATGTATGATTTTTGCGATCATCTACTTGGAAACCCTGAAATGTGTAGTTACCATGCCGTTGGGGATGAGTTGCCATGGGTGCCGCTGAGGGACCAACGAGAAGCAAAAGAAAAGGATGTAGCTCAGCTGGCTGGAGAAGACGCTAATGATGACGAAGACAGCAGCGGGTCAACGATGGCAAGTGGTGATTCCAGTCACCCATCTGCAGGAAAAACCGAACGTCCTAAACGCGAGAAATTAAGAACCAAGGTAAACACTCAGAAAACTTTCTCTTCGGCATCATGTCCAAAGAAGCCTGGCCGAAGCGAGGCACGCCCTGTGGGTGTGAGGAAGGTGATGATTGGTCCATCGTCGGATGAAGTTGCTGAAGCTCTTCTTCCCATTACACACTCTTATAAGTTTGTCCAGTTGAGTTATGGAATGAAGACAAGGGCGACGTTACCACACTTATTCTTTACTACGCCATCTCTCAGGATTCAAGGCCAGGCCATTGCTGCGCTACTGAAAGAGCTCGGATGGCACCATGTGGCTATCTTTGCATCTGACGATGCCTATGGAAACGGTCTACTTGATAGTGTTCTCGTGTTTTTGCAGCGAAGTAAAGCGGCAGACATCCCTGGATCAGTTTGTGCAGCACTTACAGGAACGTTTTCAGCAGATGATGAAGAAGGCATCTCTGCGTTCCTTAGTGGCACAAAGAAGGCTCGACTCAAAGCCATTGTCTTGTTAGCTTCAGAACGCCATGCTCTGGCCTTCTTGGAAACAGCTTACCAAAGGAATATGTCTGATTACATGTGGGTGGGCACTTGGAAATGGACAACTTCATCAGAAGTGCTTCAGAATGAAAGACTACAGAGTGTATTACAAAGAGGTGTGTTGAGTGTAGCACCAGCACCACCTGTGGACAGTTTTGTGGGAAAGAACTGGAAGTGGATCAAACAGACTCTTCTGGAGCGTCTTCGAAAGTTAGTTCCTTCACCACTTCTCATTTCACACATTCCATGGTTGAAGATCTTCTGGGAAGAGCACTTCGACTGCATCTTAAGTCGAGAAACAAGCATGGCTTTCCAGCGCAATTTATCCAAACCTCTCCACAGGAATAGTTACGCCTGTCACATTTATTATGATTTACCAGAAACAGAGAAAATAGACCAAGCAAAAGAGCTTTGCCAACTTGATGACTCTTTATCAGACGAATTTTTCCTCCTGGATGAAGCTCGTCTGATCATCCAAACATTTTTCATTGCCACCAATGCCCTGAAGAGACGTCTAAACAAAACCTGCAACCACTTGCTGGAGAGAGATGAGAATGATTCTCTTCTTGAACCCAATTGTTACAGCACACAAATACACAAAATTTGTCAAGTATTCAATAACACAAAGAAACATAAAATAGATCAGGACATGCGACAAGTGCTTTATTGTCTCCTTGATGCAACTTTGCAAAAAAGTTTTGAGGAGCTTCAAGTGGTGGGCAATGATCTGAAACAAGCAGCACTTGCATTAGCACTTATGAACTACAGCTCTGACAATACATGGAGAGACTTCTACCAAGACATTGGCATTTGGAAGCCTTCGGAATTTCAATTCTTAGCAAATCGTACATTGGCATTGAAACTGCTCAATTTAACTGGGGAGACTTCAATATGTGCGAATGAAGAATGTCCTCCTGGGACAGAGAAACTCTACTGCAGAACTGTTAACACCCACAGCTGCTGTTGGTCTTGTGAAGATTGTTCAGGAAGAACAGTGCGTTCAGCAAACGCCAGTCAGTGTGAAGATTGCCCCAAGGGCTATTGGCCAAACAAAGATCACACAACTTGCCAAAAGATTATACCTATATTCTACACTACACGGAACACAGTGTGGGTGTCAGTGTTGGTCAGTGCTAGTGTTTTGGCTGGAATTGGAGTACTTGTTAGCATCGGACTCATCTACAAGTACAGATATCAGTTAGCTGATGTCAATACTCACAGCTATGTGTTCTTACTGTGTCAGGCATCAGCACTCTTTTTGAGTGTCCTCACGTGCGTACCTCCAAGTGATGGTGTGTGTACTGCTCAACTTCTGTTACTTTGGCCGTGGCCTTGTGCACTCTACGCCAACTGGATCTTCAGCAAAGCAGGCCCTTTGGCAATTTTCCAGCCATTGGCATTTGTACCAACTCGTTTCCTCGGAAAATTTAAGGAAAACATTGGCACTCAAATGCTTGCAGGCTCAGTGGTAGTGTTTCTTCTCCTGTGGACAATAGTATCTCCTCCAAATGAGCAAACTCTGTACAAGGAGGATGAAAGTGGTGAGCTGAAGTGTGACCTTTCCTCAAAAATGAAAACAGTTTATTATGCACTAACTCTTCTGGTGTTTGTTGCCATGACAACAGTGGCTTTCTGGAATCGAAGAGCTCCAAGCACACAAAATGAGAGAAAGTATGTTTTCATCAGTGCCTTGCTGATGACTTTGCTGTGGTTGTTCTTCTTACCAGCCACTTACGTTTTGGACAAATTAGGGCCGACAATCTTGTTGTGTCTGATCTGCACGTTTCAGGGCATTGTGGTTCATATTTGTCTTGTCTCTCGACCGATTTACTACATTTTCTTTGAATACTCCGATCTGATGTCCACAGAAGATGGGCGTACTGAGACTGCCCTTGAACCGAGACATCATACTCTACCCCAAATTCCAGTGATGGTACATCTCCAGCCAGAAACCAGAGACACAGCTGAAGATGAGTATGACCAGCATGAATTTGCCATTTTCAACAGACTCCGTTAATTGCCAGACTGAGACAACCACTGACACTTCACACGCAATGAGGCAATCTCGATTTTTCGCACTGAAAGCCTGATCATTGTGGTAACCTCGGCATTGCAATCAGCACCAAAGCCGCCCTGAATGTTAGCTTTAATATTTAAAATTTTCAGCAGAGGCTACACACTGTATAGGGGCAATGGCCGTTATTGCAACTATTCCTGGACTTGGTCCAATTATTTTCCTGATAAACGCTGCTGATGTTGATGATACTATGCAAAGTGTATTTCAGTTAAATTTCAGCTGGTGCACACACTGAATATGCGATGCGTTCAGCTCCTTTAGCTTAGAATGGAGTCATGATGTATTTCACACAACGCAGGGTGAAAAGAATCACAATTTGAAATGTTCTTTTGCTGATTTTAAGTACACTCTCACAAAATGCAACAGTTGATATGCTGTGCATTTGTAAGGCATCAGTATGCTTGCAACAGCCTTGATCGAATCGATGTTGTGTCTGATTTACACAAGTTGCACACTGCAAGTGACCCCAATTGCAAGATCAGTGCCAAGAGTAGCATAACAGCTCAGCTATCACCACATGTGCGTTTGCATTATATGCACATGTACAGTAAAAACGGAAATTTTCGGTGGAATTTTATTTTCAGTAATTTTGGTTTGAGAGGGGTTAACCTAAGACTTGACACATACCATCATGTATGTGTTTTGATCTACTGCTAGCTCATACACTCAGCCGAGTCTGAAAATTTCACTCTACCAAATTGTGTTTCCTCTGCTTTACCTAAGATGACAATATTCTTTATTAGAAAAATAGAGAGTTGCCTCACACACCCACCTCGGATAGAACAAGCTACAGAGAAAGCGGAAAAGCAAGTAGATGTTCTACACAGTCTTCAGTATAGGTGTGGTGGTGTACAGAAAATTCAAAAAAGAGAGAAACAATAATTCTATGTGTGTGCATGTTCGGCCACCCGCTAGTCATCAGGCCTGCTGTACAGATTGGAAAAAAAGGAGAAAAGACAAAAGTACAGTAGAAAGGAGAGCCTACAGGGAGTACAAAAAGAAGAAAGGATGATGCCCCCACCCTAATGGGTCTTGTTGTAAAAAAGAAAAAAAGGAATTATTAGTAACTGGAGGAAGGAATGGCAAGAAGTGGAGGTGTGAACCAAGTGGGGTCAAAATGTGAGCGGAAGATGGAGTAGGAACAGAGAATAGCGAGACAAGATAGGTCAGGGCGAAGACATTTAGGTGAGATAGAAGATTTAGCTGGAAGAATAGAGGTAAGAGTGTTGAGATTTGAGTTAGAGACAAAACCACGGGAACCAATTTCAAGTGAGTAGAACTTAGGAGAGTAGTAAGAGGAGGAATGTAGGTCAGATATTAGAGAGGCATAATGATTAGATTTACGAAGATGAGCAGTGTCGATGTTAGTCTCAAAAGGAGTGGTCAGCTCAGGTAAGATAATTTTATGGTCAGGAAAGATAAGTACAATGTCAGAACGCTGTAAGGTGCAGAGTATATCAGTGGGGATGATAGAGCCAGATGGAAAAAGGAAATCTGGGATGTCAGCAAAAATTTGAGGGGGGTTGTCGGTCTTAGAATAAGCAGATCCAAGGGAAAGAACAAGATGTTTGAGGATAGAGTCATATCACCAGGTGTATCATCCTTGCTGGAAAAAAATAGAGCAATAATTCAAGATGTGATGTAGTGTTTCGTGGTTGTTACAGTGGGGGCCTGAGGTCAAAGAGCGTTTATTCATGCACTTCAGGAAAGCGAGAGAAGATATGCAGTCAATGTAGGAACGTAGGACAAAAGACATTATACCACAGGGAAGGGAGTAGAGGAAGGATTTCCAGTCAGAGTCAGTTCTTTCAAGATGTAGAAATTTGAGGAAAGAGCCTTGAACAAGAAAAGTTTGTATCTTGTCATGGTAGAAAGTGAGGAGATTGTCAGTCGATTGTTTTTTTTTAATAAGGCATTTTGTGATGATGTAGCATTTAGAAGGAGGAGCTTCAGAAATAGGGGAAGATTGAAGAATTGGAGACACCAGAGAATGAGCTTATGATGTAGTATTATGTTTAGAGGAATAAAAGGAAGATAAGGTAATTTTAAAGTCAAGAGCAGAGTGAACTGGGGGGTTGGAGACAGTGTAAGTTTAGCATAAGAAAGAGTATGACATTCAGAGTAAAGCAAGGAGATGGTAGGGATGTTTAAAGAAACTGGATCAAAGAGAACATCTGTTGTAGCACAGAGAGGGAGGGAGAGCCAAGACTTCAGATAACTAGTAGAAAGACTATCAGTAGTTGAAAGCTGTGTCTTTGTTAGGTCAAGTATGGTGAGGTGAAAGCGGAGGGAAGGAAGGGCATAAGCAGTGTAGACTTTAAGCTTGTATTCAGGTCCGATAAGAGAAGAATCAATGTTAGTAAGTATTGACGAGAGTTTGTCATGGATGAAACGAAAGCCAGCATCAGAGGAAGCAGTTGGACCATGCAATAACGGAGCCAAGGTATTTGTGAGGTTTGTCAAAGAGAATAGTAGTAGATGATTCAGAAACAATAAAACAAATAGGTTTCAGTGGCAGTGCCAGAAACTATAGAAAGAGAGGAGCATTTGGAAGGTTTTAGTCTCAGATTCATTGTGGAGGCAAGCTTAGATAGATCATTAATTAGACATTGGTGAATGCATTTGTTGAGTGGGATTAGATTGAAATCGTCAGCGTAGGGGAGAGTAATTATGTTGGAGTCATTGAATTTATAGCCATAAGAAGAACTCAGCTTGAGAAAGTCGAGAAGGGGATTAAAACAGAGAATAAATATAGGCCTCTGAAAATTTCCATGTTTACAGTATAGTGCATGAGTTGTCATTTACGCAGACGAGATTGATGGCTGGAAGATAGTGGCAGTGGTATGATTCAGTATACCAGTGATTGCCTAAAATACCCACAGTATAGTACACAATAATACCTTCCTTTGTAGATCACTGGTTAGAATTTGTTCATACTCCATAATGATTTAGTGCAATCCATTAGCTCTCTGGGAAACAGATTATTTTATCACTATTGCCAAATTGTTACAATGCTGTAACATATGTTACAATAATTTGTTGGTGGTAATACAGCTAACATCCTTAATGCTTCTCCATGGAGAATGATGTGCAAATTACGCATTTGTACTGCACACACTGATGTACTATTGGTGTCTCGGCATTTCTTTTTAAGTTCAAAGTTTGAGGGAATCCTGAGAAGTGTTCCTCTAGCCATCATCTGCTTGTGTTTTTGAGAAATACTTGGTACATTGAATATTTACTCTGGGATATACATGGATGATTTACCCAACTGTGAATCGGCTTGGAACCCTAAACTCCAACAGCTGTTGCAACCCACCAGGTAGTGCAGAACACTGAAATAGCTACGAAAGAAGTATAAAATGATCATTTGCTCTAGATCTTTGTCAAATGTAGAAGAAAAACACAAATGTGAAAAACAATGGCAACCTCAAGTTTCCCTTCCACACCGGCAGGAAAATCATTTGTGCTGCATAATGTTACTTTCTTTTCTTTTTCTTTTCCTTACTCAATCAAAATGATGACCAGAGGACAAGGGAAGACACATCCATTGCATGAGGACGGCCCGTGGGCAAAAGCCAAAGTAATCAGCCTGACTAAAGATGTGATGACCTACATGCCGGGAAAGCTATTAGGTGGAGTAAAATTCAGAGAAGGGAAAGTGTAAGAATGAGAACTACATTGGCAGATATTTGTTGGATTGCTGAGCAAGAAAAAACGGTTATAAACGCAAAGAGTGAAACAGCGACTGTTACTGCTTGAAGCACTTCAATGTGCTCACTAATCCTTCCCTTCATCCTCATTTAGTCCCTGCAGGTTCAGAAAAAAAAACAATGAATTTTTCTGAAAGTCTTGTCCAGATCAAGACTCTTCTTCATAGGCCACTGAGATTATGTGTTCATAACGACGGAACTTTCAAAAATATTGTTCTTCTTCACATGCATTGAAATTGATTCAATGAACAAACTGTCACACGGCATCAGTAAAACTATCACGCACTGTATGTTTGAAAATGTTTCACATTACTCTGCTGTAGCCTTCATCTTGGTCTATCATATAGTGCTCTGCGGTAATTTTGGTCTTCCTACAGTATTTTATCGTGCCATTATGCAGGATATTTCAAGGGCCACTGATCAAATTACAGTCAACCGACAGAGGTTCCTATTGTGATGGCTATTAATGTGTGGCACAGACATGCACATCTTGTAGAAAAGTTTCGGTGTTAATGTCATAATTATGTATCACAGTACCGATGCTTTAGCTTTGACATACACATTTCTAGAATATCGTTACTCAGATAATGTATTCTTGGTCACATCCAAAAAAGATCACCTCTGCTTTACAGGTGCATACATGGTGGCTGGAGATTGTGTGCCAAGGCAGCAAAGAAGACTTCTTTCACCATGCCGTAGTCACATAGCACCCTGAGCCGTCTTATTAAAAACTAGTAGGCGTTGTTGTTTACAGTTTTGCTCACTGCTAGTCCATTGCCAGCGTATATGCTGGCCGTGGTCTGAAATAGCTGGTGTGTTTTGCCTCTGATTTTGACTTGGTTGTCCTGGCCATAGCCTCAGTTGGAGAGCTGATCATATACATAGATGCAGCATATACAGAATGCGTGGTCCAAATCCATTTTGGGAAGCAAACATGTTCTTTTTTTCAACCAAGTGAATCAACATCTGGTCTGGAGTGTTGTGGCAAAAACACACCTGCAGACTGCTCTTCTTTTGAGCCCCAGTTTGCTATAGAATCATGAGGGTATACCATATTTCTTCCAATAATTGCTGTATACCCTCAAATAATCACCGCAGACAATCAGCCCCAAATTGCAATAACC
>JAOWAW010123875.1:0-12160 GCA_028565695.1 Nicola tetela
AATCGGGTAACTATGCTATCATGTGCACGATCCACATTGAATGATCCGTGCGAAGCACGGGTAGCAATGCTAGTATACATATATAATATATACATATTGGACATGCACGTACTGCACACACCGTACGTACAGTCGACTACGGGCACTGCGACGACCCTGTTTGTTTGCTGAAAATAGTTTGTTAGAACCGAAGTTAGTTATAAACGACGCGTCAGAGCTTGATTTTTCCAGCCCAAGGCCAGTACAACTAGTATCACCACGTGCACCTAACTCGACGATATTCTATGGAAGAGAAATGAAATGCAACATAACTGGCCAACCTGACGTAATCAACTGTGGCTAGTCACGTAATCAACTGTTGCTACAAGTGGCGTGCACGTGGAACCGTTGCAGACCGTTGTTATGGTTTATATATAGCGGATGCCTAATGCCACACAAAGTCCACGTTGAAGCACTCATTCAAACTCTCCATTGCATATAGGAGTAGGACCGGGTTGCTACAAGTTGCAACAAATCTAAGCCGCTTTGGTTGGGACAAACGAGGTAGTAATTGTGTTTATTACAGCGACAGAGTTCCTTGAGCTCATGCTCATCATGCAGTCTACCATGTAGATCTTGAAGACGCGACTAAAACAAACCTACGTGTACGAAGCGCAGTGTCGGCATTCTGGAAATGTTGCAGCTTGGCGGAACCAAATCCATCCGCATGTATTCAATTGCATGAGTCATGGGGCCCTTTCCATCAAAAGTTCAGAGCTCACAGCAACAGCTGCAATCAGCGGCAATCGAATCAGCGGTGGGCCCGGGACTCTCTATCGCTATCGATATCAGAGAAAAATAATTTCAAAAGTTTAGAGTTCACGGCAACAGCTGCAATCGAATCAGCGGTGGGCCCGGGACTCCCTGGCGTCTAGAATTTGTTCCTCTTTCCTGTTTTTCACACGGCTTCGGAAAGGTTTTTCTCTTGCGATGTATTTAGAAAGGTAGACCTCGGTTCATGGCATACATCACAAACAGCTGCAGCTGCGCTGCATGGCTCGGTTGAAGTATGTACGCCTTCCTACCATACATTTTGATCGGGAAAAAAGGCGCGATTAGCGCGCGCTGGCTAGTAACGGTTGCAACGTGACAGACAGACAGACAGACAGACGCACATGAATTAATCGTCTGTGGAGCCCTCCTCAGCCCCTTCGGGCCTGACGACGGCAATAATTTTTAGTCAACAAACAAAACTGTGCTGTTCACAGGTCAAGTTACTTACAAGAAAAGAATGCTTGAGAAGTATCAAACAAAGTAATGTTTCCCCGCAAAATTACCATCCTGACTGAGCGTTGAGCGCAGGTGAAAAAAAGAATCCCCAAAAAATGTAGAAGCTCCCTGGCCGGGAATCGAACCCGGGTCTTCCGCGTGACAGGCGGAGATACTGACCACTATACTACCGAGGACTGCCTTGATGCCTCTTGAAAACCACCTGCAGCAAATGCATTGGCCAGGAATTGACAGCTCCTGTCTAATCGAGCTTTTCCTTCGGGAAACGACAAGGCGAGCAAGAGCCTACTTTCCAGGTCACCACAATGTTTTTTTTCTGAGTTTTTACCCTTCCCACATGCAAACTATTTAAGCTGCTCTTCAAGTTCAGTTCCCATGCAGCCAACACAAAGCAAGCACCCATGTGTATTAGTAGTACTACTGCACGGTGAACGCCGTCAGCTTTGGCAATACATGTGTTTGACCGTACGTTGCATTCACACTTCCGAATGCTGAATCTGAAGTGGACTTCATGTCTGTATGCGAGAGAGGAGCGGCCAGGTCTTATGAAAAACGTAGCTGCTGAAATAAGTATCGTTGTTTATATTGAGGCTGGTTTGCTAGGAGTAGAGAGATGATAAATTCGAACTGAAAAGAAACGAGCAAGATTTAAAAGAGTTGGCTCTCGTTTCGTTTCTAGGTTTAGGAGGAGTCGCCATTTAACTAAAATATCAGCAAAAATTCGGAGCTCCCCGGCCGGGAATCGAACCCGGGTCTTCCTCCTGACAGAGGAGAGATACTGACCACTATACTACCCAGGACTGCGCACTACATGCTCGTCTTTTCTTGGCAGATTCAGCGCAAGACTGAGCGAGGGTCCTCTTTTTGACTTTTTGTAGATAAAGGCAGAAAGAGAAAGACATGCATTTTCTGTTCGCGATACCAGCCAGTTTTCAGCCTCGAAAAACGGTCGAAGATTAATGATCGCATTTAGGAAATAAGAACATTTCATTGAAGTACTTTATGTCGTGATTATCGCTGAACAACAGGTTTCTCTGAATCAGGCTTGCAACGGAACCCAACTTAAATGGTTCTACACCTGAAACCAGTATAGGTGTCCGTACAATCAGGTGGTGTCCCTACATGAACCTACACATGCTACTACGTATGACAGTCGTGTTCGGGCTTTGAGGATGACCAACTTCACGATCTTGAATAGCGTAGCTTTTCTCGACTTACTACAGGACTGTTGAAGGGAAGCTAGGAAGAGATATATCCTGGTGTTCTACACTGAACGATAATCTTAATCATTATTAATTTTTTCGTAGTTTCGACTGCCAGCGCCAGTAAAAAAAAAAAGCTTTATTACAATTAGATACCTGTGCAGAGCTAGCCAGAGCTTTGAAAACAAACTGGCAATGCATTTGCTATATCTGTGACTAGACGATCAAGCCCATATTATAATGACAATGAACCCGTTATGGCATATCTAGGTTTCACTCGGGAACGATCTCCGCAAGGACAGAATCATGGGCCATGTTTGCTTGGAAGTTTGGCGGTCCCTAAATGGTGCGTTTCTACCGTACTAGCAATCATAATACGGCGTACACAAGAAACAAAAACTGATCGCTTACCTTAAAAAATCACATGCTCGGGCAATATTCTCTTTGCTGAGAGACACTCTGTTGCATTTGGAAGATGAATATAAATTTGTCCGACATTTTATCTTCAATAGAACGATGGTTTTTCTTAGGCCTGCCTTACAAACAGGCATCTTAACGTCAGATTAGGAAAATACCTGTACATATCTGGCTCTCCAGACATTCGCCGTTGGCCGTGTCCATCCGGTGAAGAAATGATGGGGGCGTTATTTGCCTAATTGAAATAGAGATGAGGAACTGTGAGTACTACTATTACGCATACAAACACGAAGGTACGCCACGTCATGGGCAAGCAGTTTGGAAGATTAATCCAAGTTCAAAAAATCGTAATCAATAATGACTGTATTGGTATTGTCGTGTTCTCACTCAGCACAGCCAAGAGTATATGATTGGAAGACTGTTTATTTCAGACGGAGACAAAAGGTTTTGTACTCTTTGGAGGGATAGAAGAAAGGTAGCGATAGAGGGACTGAGGCTAGCGGTTATTTAAGGACAGATAAGACAAAACCATTATTAAACTCGAATTACGTTGCCGTGGCGCCTAATACTAGGCATGTGTAACAACAACTACTATTGCAACAAAACTCGTCGACTGGCCTCATGGCGAAAATTCTAAAAGGATTTGTAAAGATGGAATTAAGAATATAACTCAGTCCTAAGCAAACCTGGCTGTTGCAATTGCGAATGAAAGCCTTGGCGGAAAAGTTCTGCATCACGATATCGGGCTGTCAGGAGCTAGCATCCACAGCCATTGTCCGTTTAACGGGAAGAAAGAAGGGTCGACGTTGCCTACTAAGAAGATCAGACATTAACTAACGGCTGGCTTGCTGGCGCATCGCACAGCATGAAGTGCATTAATGCGCATTCGGATCCAAAGACTAACTCGGAGTTTGTCGTAATCCCATCTTTTTTTTCTCCCGTAGTCTATCTCTCTCACTCTCTCTCTCATTCTATCTTTCTTTGGTCTCTCTGACTCTCTCGCGGCGTCGTTTTCTTCCTCAGAGCAGAGTGCCATTGCTGCTGTTATCCGATGAGAAAGTTCTCCTTTAATCGAAGTACTCAGCTGCCTGTAGAAGAGGAAGGGTTTACATAACCTTGGATTCTCAGAGCCTCCTTTGTGGCCTTGAACGCTTCCTAACAGAAAGCCTATTGTGTTCTTTCGATCCATACAAGCAGAGAAATCGCCCCGTACAGCTATCCCATAAGAACTATTTAAATGCAAACAATGCGGTCGGGTTACGTCTCGGTATGCACCACAATTAAGATTACTCTGACTCTGCCCTGAGAGAAACAATTGTCGAAAATGTCGCTTGATTATTGGATTTTTCATTCCCTGATTAGTAGTGCCAAAAGAAAGAAGTCACTACAATGAGAAAACCGTTACTAAATAGCATGATGCACAGCTGTTCACAGCTTCCTCCGATTCTGCGCGAGAGACAGTTGACTTCCAGACTCCCAGCCCAGCGCAGATCCAGCTTGCACTATATACCGGTGTACAATGTTTTTCCTACCATACATTCTTTGCGTACACGTACGCAACTTTAGAAAATCTCTACGCAAGTCCACAAAAAGATGGCTAAAAAAGAGAAGACAAAGCAGATAATTTTATGGATGAAGGGGCATATCTTGTGCGTCCACGTGGTCTACACTCGCTAAAGCGCTCTGCAAGGGGCGGCACTGCGCCTAGCGCCTCCCAAGTACTACTTAGGCATACACCGTGTACCGGTCTACATTGTGCACAATATATCGATACAGGCCGCACGAGGTTTGTTTTGACTAACCGACCCCAAGCACTGCGATTGTGCAGCGTGTTTCCGGCTGCAGATAGTGTTGTAAAAGCCCCGATGCCCGGCTTGCGCATCTAAGTGCGTCCTGGTATTTCTGGCGACCAGATTCCTCTCGTTTTAGCGTTGTCTGCATGTCTCCTCGAGTCGGTGATACTCATCTGTTTTCGGGCCTTTAGCTGTCCTTGCTTAGTATGCGTAATAATGTGTGAGAGACAACGTTTTGTTTGACAGACCAGCCAGCTTATAAATGAGTCTTTTTACGTTTGGGTTCAAACTCTTGCACGAGCCCGAGCCATGAGAAGGAAGACTCTGTAGCTGAGCCCAACGATTCAGAGAAATACATGTAGATGTCTCATGATGAATTCGGTGAGCATCGCGAAGAGCAGCAGCGCCTGCCCAGTACATACCCAAACTGCTTTACCGCTACTGTACCAGGTGAGGGCAAACAAGTGAAATTGTTCCAAGCATCGTGGCTGTCCGACTCCAAATTTAAGCCCTGGCTATTGTTTTACCAGAAAGCTGGGGTAGTGGGATGCACGTTTTGCCGTGTTTCTTCAACTGAAAGAAAAATTAGTCCCGGTTCGTTCAAGATATTGTTACAATATGTCAGTGGCTTCAGAATGCTCCAAAATGCATAGTTTTACACCAAAATCCCGAACAATTTCTCGGCGGAGGTTCCCCTGGACCCTTGGAATGCACCAGACTACACCCCTGCGTCAGCCTGAAGGAAAAAGCAAGTCTTGCGGCTTCAAAACGCATGTTGAAACCAGCCTAGGAAAAACCCTGGGTGTATAGTTTTAATTACAAACAGCATGGCAAAGACACTATTGTCCCGTTTAAACAATGACTGGTATCTTATCCACACTGGGCCGCAGCGGGGATTCCAGCAAAATAATCCACCGGTTCCTCCTCAGTGTTATCGAAACCTTACACTAAGTACAACAATTTCGCTGAGTCACATGAAAACGGCGAAGCAGAAAATTAAACGTACGAGTGGGTAGCAGCTGTCTAAGATCTGAGCAGATGCCTTTTCCTCCAAGCTAGCACGACCGTAGTCTATTCTCCTTCTATAACCACGTTCTCCTCTCGCTGGAGGAATAAACTCGAAAGCTCCGCTTAAAAGATAGTAAAGATCCGATAGAAACGAATTGAACTTCTATAATGGCAGAAGATCGAGAGAAATGGAACAAAGAGTATGGTGAAGACATAACAACAAGCTGTGCAGGTGGTTGTTCCCAGTTAGAGGCATGGCAGCGACAGTGGTTAACACGCCATCGAGAAACCTTGATCAGAGGAATACAAGGCGTCTTAACAAACATCAGCGATCACCTCGTCCAAGAATTTCACATCGACCCGCAGCTGAGCAAAGAATACCAAATAATCAACTCTGCGCTGTCCGTTCCTGATGTCATAAGGGCGAGAACGTTACTCAACTACTTGCTCTCAAGACCACCAGACACCTTCTTTTGCTTTCAAGAGGCTCTCAGGCGGAACGGTTGCTCTCACCTGGCAGTAACCCAAAGGGAGATAGCAGCTCTCAAGCGAGAAGCTCTAACGCGAGAGGTAAAACAGTTGCCCAAGTTACAGCCAGAGCTGAGCGCAGCTGTATGCCGAGCACGTAACCTTCTTCGTAAGCACTACAAAGAGCTGGCCTCGGACGTTCACATGCTTGAACGTGTTGTGAATAGTCGGGCGGACAAGTTGAAGGAACTGGATGAGATGTTTGTAAACATTGCGCTGATTTCCGAAGATGAGCTGGACAAACTTTGTCAGGAACAAACAGTGAGAACGGATCTTGTCGATGAAGTCATGGCTAAAGCGGCGGGAAATAAGCACATCGAGCTAAGTGAGGTGTTTCAAGTAGGCGAACACGAACGAAAACCACCCACACGGGTGTTAGCAGTTGGAACAGCGGGGTCGGGAAAATCGACTGCGTTTACGTTAAAGGCACCATACGACTGGGCTCTTCGTCGTCTTTGGCCGCAAACGGTTCTTTTGAGGTGTTTGAAACTGCGCAATAAGTCGGTTTGGAATGCTGGGAGTGTAGGGCAGCTGTTTCAGTTGAACGATTTAGGATTATGCAAGAATGATAAGCAAGAGGTGGAACGGTTTATTGCTGATAATCCTGAACGAGTAGTTTTGGTATGTGACGGTTTAGACGAGGCTGAAGCAGATCATGAAGACTCTCTATTGTGGAGAGTTTTTCAGGGGGACGCATTAAGGGGAGTACACCTTATTGTGACATCGCGACCATGCCAAACCATCAGCGACCTTTCCAAAATATCCCCCATCCATTGTCGCATCCATCTGTTTGGGTTCACTGAGGAGAATGTGCACGAGTTTATAGAGAAATATGTCGGAGGGTTTGAAGCAGACTGCATGAGGCAGCAGTTGCATGATCAACCGAAGGTCTTCTCTCTGATGCAAACTCCTTTCTTTGCATTACTGATCTGTGAACAGTTCAAGAAAATGAAGCAGCTTCCTCGTTGCCGAACAGATATTTTCAACAATGTTTCATTGTATCTGATGCAGCGATCCGCCAGAGCGCTAGCATCACAAGCAGCCCATTTTTCATCGATAGACAAAGCGCCAGAAGAGCTACAAAAAGCTCTCTATTCACTTGCCAAGGTTGCTTTCATGGCCCTGAAACATAGGGACCTTTCTCTGTTTGACGCGGACAGATATGATATTCCTGATACATCTCTACAGTTAGGATTCCTCGAGGTTGTCGAGGCATGTGAGATTTCTCAGAAAGACCTGTACGGCTTCCGTCACCTGACAGTTCAGGAATACTTGGCAGCACTGCATGTTTGCCAGAACGAAGTGAAGGATCGAACAGATATCCAATGTTTAGTTGGTGAGCTGGGCTGTAACCGGGGGGCTGACCATTTGAATACATTTTGGTGTTTTGTGGCTGGTCTGCTCAATGATGAGATGCGTGAGGGGTTGTTCTGTGCCATGGCTGGTATTGACGTGGATGAAGACGGATGTACTTGTGCAGACAGTAGCTTGCCTACACCTGCAGATAGTTGTGAAAGTGTGGCTGTTGAGGATCTAGGAGACAGGGCAGGTGTGTACGCAGTCATTGTTCCACTGCTGTGCGATTACAAGTATTGGTTACTATTAAATTGCTATCGTGAAGCAATGGCCAGAACAGGCGCATTACCATCCAAATGTATTAGAACAATATTATCCCAGCGAGGAATTCGAATTGGGTGTGGTGACGACGGTGGCATGTCTAGGCTGTCATCATCAGATTGTGTGGCGCTGGCTGTTGCACTCCAGTATCATGCTGACGTGGTAAGATTGGTTTCTTTCGACTTTGATGGTATGGAAGACAAGGTTGCACTTCAGTTCATGGATTTATTGAGATGTGTAGAACTTCGACGTGTTGAGGAAGTGACTATGGAGAGTTGTGGAAATTGGTTTGTAAAGTCAAGTAACGACATCACAGAACTTCCTCCTTGGCTTAGAAACATTTTAACAACTTCCTCTGAATGTTTAAGAAAAATCTACATTGATGATGATCCGTATGGTTCCGGACTATTCAACTGCATCCCAAATGAGCTTGAGAGAGAAAGATGCCATACATTGTTTAAGCACAGAATGCAAACCCTTCAGCAGTGCTATAACAGAAACATTGAAGTGTTGGTCTTAAATTTGCTATCTGTACCTGGTGAGGCTGTGACCTTTGGAGAAAATTTGTGTTGTTTGTTAAATGATGGTTTGCTTTCTCATGGCCGGCAGCTCTCACAGGTGATGATCATGTTTCCACTTGTGTCCATAAGGTTCCTGTGTAAGTTCCTAGGATTGCCGAGTTACAACTGTCTACATACCCTGCACTTTCCCCTGGCATACCCTCAAGGTTATTTACCTCATATCATCGCAGCAACAGTCACACGTCTGCCACAACTGGTCAACTTAACCCTATTTGGCTCTCGAACTACTGAGTCATTGTCTACTACTTCAGGTGACAAGACTCACGTAGATCTTGCACTTCAACAGTTTGTGGCGCGATTTCTAACGATTGTCCCTACAGATATCAAGGAACTGAATAAGCCAAATTTTAGTGTTAGTCACATCATGGATAAATGCATGTTAGATAGGATTCGGCAGTCTGCTTGCAGCAGACTAAATCTCTCCAGGTGTGATCTTACTTCTCAGTCCATGCGGAGTCTTGGAGAAGTTCTCTCTCGTATGAGCAACCTGTGCAAGCTGGACATAGATTGCAATGATATCAAGCATCATGGTTTGCTACAGCTGTATCCTGAGCTACGACAGTGCACTGAACTGCGCTTCCTGTCCATCAGCAGGGTTGGCTTAAGGTGTCTATCGCTCGCAGTTATTGCCGCTCTTCTCTCTAAACTTATTAAATTACAACTGTTTGATATCAGTGGCAATGGTTTTGATGGAGCCAGACCAGACATTGCTGAGCTCTGTGATGAGCTCAGACAGCATCCATCGCTGCAAATACTACGTGTTGATCACTCTCTGGGTGTCCCTGAGCTAATGGAAGCGGCAGGACACTGCAACTGTGAGCTTGTAAGTATGCTTCAATTTCAAATAGCTCAAGATGTTTGAAGTTTTATTTTTGCTGTTTGTCAGAAAATAAAGCATTGCCAACAATAGATAAGGGATTTGCTAGGTAGCTAAAGGGGTAAAAGTGCACACTAGTGATGGAGTAGATAACAACGAAGAGAGTGTGTGGATTATTTAGGCAATAAAATCTAGCTGTTACCAGTTTAAAGTAAAAAAAGGCATAGTTTACTAATGGTCACAGTTTCTAATTGTGTGATTGGCTTCAAAACCAATGTGGTGTGAGTGCAGTGCTGCATACCAAACTAATGTGGTGTGAGTGCAGTGCTGCATACCAAACTAATGTGGTGTGAGTGCAGTGCTGCATACCAAAGCAAATTATCAGCTTGTTAAAGAAATGTTTTGTTTGTTTGTGGATTGTGATATTGAGAATGTGAAATAGTGAATAATGTAGGTATTATGTGTACTTGCTGGACAGGTGTCGTGGGTTTGACGTTTCACTTGCAACGGTGATTGCGCATATTACATTTCGGGTCTATACAATTTTTTCTTACTCAAGTTCAGTCTCATCTAGATGCTGCTCAAATTCAGCATCTTCACTTATAAATCTCATCTTCACTTATAATTCTCATCTTCACTTATAATTCTCACCTGCTATAAGTGTACACTTCACCCTCAACACTGTCTTAGCTTGAAACATAATAGCCTTTCTGAAACGAAGAACCTTGCATAACATGAAGAATGTGCCCAAGTGATTCTGCTGGCAGTTTTCTTTTATCAGTTGTTCTAGTACTTGTCATACTGCATACATGAGAACTGCTGAATGGAAATTTTAAAAGTCTATGTTTCTAAGAGACTTACTTCATGATCACCAGCTTTGCTATGCATATGACGGCAGTCCACATTTCAGGATATTAGCGTTGTTCATTAACGTGTTCAGCGGTAGACGTATCAAAGATGGTATATTTAATGGCAAGACTTATTAGTATACCCAGTGGGTAGACAATAGGATGTGGAGTTCGAATTCTCATGCCTCTGGCTGGACTTCTGAGGCTATATTTTGTGTGAAGGCCAGGAAGTTGCAACACTCTCCAATACTGCAGTACTCTACAGCTTGTACATGTACTTAATTATGTTGAGTGGTGACTATTAATTTCAGTGGCTTTGGCCTTAACACTATTGTAGTATAGGATAATTTACTCAGTATTGAACTGAATGCTGCACAAATTGTATTATGTTGTCTTCGGTATTAAACTGTACGCTGCATATCACTACATAACCCTGCGTGTATACTTATTTTTCCACTCCTTAAGTGAATGATAGACGTATCCAAGGTGTGTGCCTGGGGCAACTCTTTCACGGCTTTATTAATTTACTTCAGCTCGCACGCGTTTCAATGTCTTGAGGCATGCCCAAGATACAACTTAGGAAATGAGCCCTGATCATGACTGGGGGAGCGCAGTCAACCCCGGCCAGAGGCCTCCAAGAGAGCCCGTATAGGCAGCTAGCCTAGGTCAGCAGCTCTAAGCAGCCCTACATGCCCTGGCGAGGCAGCAGCGCGCTCAGGGGGAACAGTCCACGGAGGTTCCCCACTGTTGGCAGCTAAGCGCGGGCAGCACAGGGAGGATTGTTGAGTTGTGATTCCCCTGCCTAGAAACAAAGTGAGATCGCCATGGTCATGCCAACTGTCTCTCAAATGCGAGAGCACCGCCCTGAGACTATGTATAAATCTACACTGTTCACAGCAGGGAGACGATGTCCACCCACTCCATGCCATCGCTATAATTACAGTTAAAAATCAGCAGCACGACACGGGCAATAAAAAGAGCTCAGTCTTCAATAAGCTATGTATCTTAATGAAAGCGTTGACACACGCCACCAGGGAAGCGCTGGCGTGTGCACGTGGTGAGGCTGGCGCATGTTGCTGTGGTTTGACAATGTGACTAAGCCACAGATGTTCACGTTCCCCTTATTGCTGCCCTGGCGGTGCGTTGCTATACAGGCGTAAATACGCATACCGCTCGTCGATTTGTGGCTCGGTTGAGGGGGCAATCCGAGCAGTTTCGGCGAAAAGGCCCAAGTACCAATCTGTGGCAGAGGAACTAAAACGGTCGGTCCATCACTCCTCTCGTGTGCTCCACTGACTGTGTGGTACATTGTGGGCACGCTGCCTACAAGAAAAGACTCGCTGCGCAACTTGCTAGCAAATGGCAGAGCTCATATTCAGTGATCATGGCTTGGATTGTTGGGTTCAAAGTCCAGAGTGATAATGGTATTACACCACGGGACCGCTCCACTATGAGAACCCTTCCCGTTTGCCCAAATCCTCTTGCGGTTACGAAACCAATTGCTAAACACTAAAGTAAGTCAGACTATAAAATATGGCCAGACGTCGGCTAATACGTCACAAGTTACCCAGGGCCGCTCTCAGAGTGATTAGATAAAGCTCGCAGTCATGCGTGACTTGGAAATTACAAACAACGATACTCTGGGAGCTCGTCACTTTTTCTTTGGACTGCAAGTGATAGCCAGACAGCAGGGAAGGAAAGAAGGGGATTTTAAGCAGGTACATGCTAAAAATGGTCTAACATGGAAAAAGGAAGGAAGTGGCCAACAACGGCCAACAACAACTATAATAAGAGAGGGGAAGTGAAACTGGCCAGAAAGGTTCGAGAGAATTCTTAGCAGTTTTAGGTAGCCTTTCTTGGTTGTATAGAGCTGCAGATCTAGAATCCTTCGATTATCTGGACAATAAGTGTGGACTATTGACTGAGTGATTCGAGTTTCATGATGTACTCTTTTTTCCTTGCGAAGAGCTTCCAGAAAATTGCCCATCTTTGCAGATGACTCCATGGTCATAACGACAGGAAAAGATGAGGACTAGAGAAAGGCCTTGATGCTTTGCAGGGCTGGGCGTTAACTTGGGGG
>JAOWAW010123886.1:0-12160 GCA_028565695.1 Nicola tetela
AAGAAGAAGAAGAAGAAGAAGAAGAAGAAGAAGAAGAAGAAGAAGAAGAAGAAGAAGAAGAAGAAGAAGAAGACAGAGGACATGATGTATTTCATATAATAATTCAGCCTCAAGTAGATCTACAACTGGTACAAGTACTACAAGTAGTACATCATGCAGTGCTGCTTAGTATACAGTTAGATGTATTTCATATAATAATTCAGCCTCAAGTAGATCTACAACTGGTACAAGTACTACAAGTAGTACATCCTGCAGTGCTGCTTAGCATACAGTTTTAGATTAGGTTGCCATAGCAACTCTTTTTGTTGAAGAATGTCATTTTTCAATAGACCTGCACATTTTGGCTTGGTCCAATACTAGTAAGTGGATTTGTGAAGTACTTGATACTCTTCGCCCTGAAAAAGCCAGCTTGTGCCACATTGGGTACAATGGAGGTGATCAAATCTGTGACTTTCCTGGGGACTATAGCAGGTGTTCAATTTCTGTCTGTGTATCATGATTTACCATAGTATCTTGGCTCCAAAGCAAGTATTGGTAATGGATTTAAATGGCTGGTATATCTTTCCTCTATTTCTCTTTCCCTCCGCCTTCTCTCTGTCCTCCTCCGCTCTTTCTCTCCTCTCTCTCTCTTTCCTCTCTTCTATCTCTTTCTCTCTTCTCTTTCCCTCCTCTCCTCGTGTTTTATTTTATATCTAGTGCATTTCATTAAGTGTTTGCCTGCCCATGCTTTTTTTCTGTTACTTTCTCAGAAACATTACCGATTGGTTATCGTGAGTATGTCAACCCCAGATTAGGGCATCGCAATAGCAGACATAACAGTGAGAGTGATGACAGCAATTCTCACTCCCAAAGTCAGCAGCACTTGCAAGAGAGCAACAAACACACGCATGACAGTGTTCATCGAGGTGGGCGGAATGACCGAGGTCGGTCGATGGAAAGTCAGGGTGGTCGACAGGCAGACCATGATAATGAGGAACAACAGGATAGAGGCCGTCCTTGGCGGCGATCCTCCCCTCAAAGACAGCATCGTGATGGGAAAGATGATTCAAAGGGATCAGAGGTAACCATGTTTCTTTCTGGTTTTCAGTATAATGTGGAGTCGTGGGACCTTTCAGGAGCAACAAACTTTTCTTTTTGGAATGCGTGGAAATTTAAGGAACCCATGCTTGCAGCATCTCAGAATTACAGACGCTCAGTTTCTGTATAATGAAGTATAGTAGCCTAGCCCTGGGACTGTGTGCACCTCAGCATACAGTTTTCTGCTGTCAAGCAACCATGTTGGACCTCAACAGTTTGGAAGGGATGCACAAAATGCATTGTTTCACGGACAGATGGCAATTATTTATTATTCTAATTCATAAACTCTAAGCTGCTATCTGGCACATTTAATCATGTCAATGTTGAAACCTGGGGCACCACGGAATGACATTGTTTGGCTTGCCATCCAGCACTAGAATTTAGTAACATCTGACTGAGTTGATCGATGGGCACATGTGTTCATGGTCTTGGTCACATTTTTTGCTGTCTTGTTGCAACTTGTTTTGGTGTGCTGCAGAAAAACTGGCGACGTGGTCGTGATGGTCGAAGCACCACTCGCGGTGGCCATGATAGTTATGGCTCGCGTAGCAGTGACTGGGAGAAACGTGAGAGTGACAGACGAGGACAAAGTCAAACTGGGCGTCCCTCTCGAGGTCGTGGTGGACGTTTGCAGCCAAGCAGAACACCACGTGAGCGAGACACCAAGGACAGGAGCTCCAGTTCTTTTGCCAGTGAGAGACAAACCACCTTAAACAATGAGACAGATCGGGGTAAACGTCGTGATGAGAAAGGTGCTAGGAAAGAAAGGGAAACGTCAGGCAAGAAATTGTCTGAGAAGGGCAGCACTTCAGAGGAGAGCAAGCCTACCATTGAGTCTTCCAAGTCTGTGGACGAAAAGACAGCAGTGAGCGACTTGACACAGGCTGCTGAAAAGCTTCATGTCAGCGAGTCTAACGTTAACAATGACAGTGGTTTGGCTGACATATCTGCATAACCTGTGCCTCAACCACTCTCTGTCAGGTGATATTTGTGCTCCAGTTTCTGATCCAAGAATGTTTTGGGTTCTGTCTGGACTATATTATTTGTGAACTATTCCTGCTGTGCGTGTTGTCATGTGAAACTGCAGGAATTTTCTGTTGGGTTGCTTGTTTTTTTTTTGTTTCATTATCTCTACAAGGTTGGTATTGTTTTTTCACTAACCTAATTGTTCAGCACCTTTCACATGCAGCTGTACTATTCTTGCTGAGCATTTTGGCCAAGGTTGTTCGCTCATTCTGGGTCATTAAGTTGTTTTGTTGGTGGATACACTTGCACTGCTGTGCAGTGGCAAGAAGGCCAACACTACCACTGGTGATGAGTTCTAGCATGACTCGGTGTACACCGAATGATTTCCTATACTTCTGAATGGCCTTTAATGGACTATCGCTGGTTCATCTGGCATATCAGGTCTCTCATTTTCCCAAAAGATTTCCTTTGCCAATTCTCTTTTTTCTCCATACTACCATTGTGCCCTCAGGGTCTTTTTTTAACGAAACAGGTGGAAATGGCCTTGTTCAGTGCATTGCACAAATTTAGCATTTGGAAAGCCAATCATCACAACCACAGTGTTGTGTGTTTCTTTTATGAATTCTATTGTTTAAGTGTTTGATTGTTGCCGTTAAAGCTTGTGTGGTGGCCTTTGCTGGGTGGGTTTTCATGGACACATAGTTTCCCAGGTTTCGGCGATGACAACATTGAAGTATTTATGGTTGGTACGACGTGAAAATGTTTGCAAAGCAAGGAATTTTGGATGATTGCAATAACCCACGTGAGGATAGGAAATCCCAGGTATACCTATAGAATGAACTGGAGCCCTTTACACTTGTCTCTGTTTGGTGTGAAGGTGGTTACTAGTAACTCGACTATTTCATGCAGTGACTCAGGGTCAAGAAAAGGTGGACTGGTAGGCATGTCAATAACTCAGCTGAAAGCTGTTGCAGGGAATAAATGGTGTGCAAAACCATGCTCCTTCTATACTTGTCTTTATCAACTTTTTGGAGAACAGAAATGTCTGCAAGGCTTTCAGATGAACTCAAACTCCCTCTGGCATCCATTTGTTATGGAGATTAAGTCTCCTGGGATTTCGGACTTCGTTAGTGGAAAGTGAGGATAGCCCACGAAAGTATACATGTACACTCTTGGTTCCTGGTATTGGTAGGCATGTTGAATGCATTTTGAAAGGAATAACTGAGTGAGAAAGCATCATCTAAAAGGTAGACATGTGGAAAATGAATCTGGAATGTATTCTTGTTTGTATAAAGTTGAGTTAAATATACACACACAAAGCAATCTCAACCTGTCTCTCTGACAATTCCAAATTTAATCAGCCACACAAGGCAATGACAACAAAAACAGCAAAAAGAAAACATGCACAGGAACTACACAGGCATGGCATCATCTGTGAGCACCAGACACTCCTCTTCAGAAAGTGTAATACAGCAAATCGACATGGAAGACATGCTTGGGAATAAAAAAAAAAGGAGCAGATAACTTGGAGAGCCGACAGCTAGCATTTGCAAGTGAAGCTTTAAGGTGCTGCCTTCGAATGTAACCAACTGAGAAAGAAATGCACATTCACAGCTGGAATTCCTCTCATCTGGTAGTCCATTTGTCTTTTTCTCCAGCACTGTCTGTCTCTGCCCCCTCCCCCTCTCACACACACACTGTAATACACTGCTCTGTTTCTGTATCCACCAGTCTGTTTTTGTCTTTCATACATGCCCAGTTCACACCTTTATCAGCTGGAGACAGTAATCACCTTCCTGGATGGTGAAGGCTGATAAGCCTCTCAGAACAAGCAATGCCCATCCCAGATAAAACTGAAGTGAAGTTAATACCATGAACAGTGATCCAGGCATTCACTGCTACTTGCTTATCGGATTGGCAGCACTAAGAATCCACTGTGCTTGTCATCCCTACTCCAAATGATTTACCCATGAAGGTGGCCTTCCTGTTGACTCCTGTGGCAGCTATCAGAACATTCAGTTCAGCCACACTGGCTCAGTTACCCTGGTAAGCATATAATGCCCATTGGATACAAAGGAAACATTTTTCGCATAGGGGCTGCACAATGTGTGAAGTGTGAGCAATTCTCAAACCTGCCGATGCGCTTCTCAGCACCTGCTCTGTCTACATGTCTATTCATGCCAGGAGCACTAACCCTACAACCACCACTGATTACCACTTGGTGTTCATTTGCCTCCAAAGGGAATGGGACCTGAGGGGTAGAAAGCTGGAGAGTTCCTGTGTGTGCACATCAAAACCAATGCCTATGGTTCCATCTGCCCTTGACTACCACCAGTCCCTTTGCTCTGCTCTCTATCCATGCACCATGACCATGATCCTGTCCCGCCACCTGTTGCCTGTCACAAGACCACTTTAATTGCATCACCATAAAAGTATTCGGAGCTGAGCATTAGGACCATAAACCAGAATCACAGTTCCTTTCTTTGCTGTATGCCTTATCCACTCCTTGCTGTATGACAGCCCTATCCACATTTTTAGTGGATGTTTGCCAACAGAAAAATTGGCTTCTTGCTGTTGGCCAGGAAGCTCCATACTTGATGGCTATATCTGTGTAACTGCATTGTACCAAGCAATCACTAAAATCCTGTATCCCTTGATATCTCCTGCAGCCTGCTGAAGTGATACAGAAATGGTGGACAATTTTTCTTGTTTACCAGCAAGTGAGCATCCAACACAAGACAAATGTATTCCTCAGCACTGCATGAATACAATTACAAACCCTCCACCTCAGTTTTTCTGGATGCCAGACACTGCTGCAATCCACATTTTCTGAAAGCATGCCATCTATGACAATTACAATCAATGGCATTTTCTTCAATACCTGATACAAAAGTTTCTCCTTTTTGCAGATGCCTGGTGAGACTGGGTTGGTAGGGAGGTTGTTGACTTCACTGCCTGACAGCCAGGTCCTTATAGTTCAATGGTTGAGCAGCAAGTGCAAAGATCCACAATGAGATAAATGACACGAAATTCTTGGAGTTCTGCCTTGCTCTCTGCCAGAATTCCTAACATTGCAATCTGTCAACCTGGATGTCCAAGGCAGCCTTCTCCTCACCACAGCTACCTCAAAATGATCTCTAACACGTGTCTATTTTAAACTTAAAACTGTCCACAGTGATGGGTAAATGGGAAGACTGCATGCAGTAGAAACTGAATGCTGCTGTATGTAGGGGATGTGCAAAACAACTTAACAAGAACCCATGCCGAAACAAACATTGTCCCAAACCCTGCCAGTATGATAATCATACCTCATGCAAGATGCATACACAGACACCTGCTTGTGGTCACCAAGATTGCCAGCAATGTTTCTACAGTTAGGAAAACTACAGTCACCTTTCCTACAAAGAGAGCAGCACTAAAAAGACCAGATAGAGATCCTTATGGCCCATCCTAAAACAAAAAGTCATTTGCTTAAAAAAGGGGAATACAACAACAAAAGACAAGACAAAGTGATGAGAAACAAAACCAACATCACACCAGGAGCAACTTCACCAAGGTCTCAATCAAACATGCCCCTGACAACTTGACCAGGTAAGCTCTAGACTTTGTCATTGGTAGAAAGACATGAAAATTGTTAAAAGATGTCTGCCGATTGGAACACTGTTGCTCCCACTGCAGACAGCTGAGCAGGCCATTTGGGAAGACTGCACTGAGATGGTTACGGACGACGGTAGTCTGGAAAAACAAGTGAGTATAAACACCTTTTGGCAAAGCATCCTTCAAGTCACTGAAGCTGGAGGCCAATAAGAACGGAATGGGTGATAAAAAGCAGCAGACTTCACCATACACACACTTAGACTTCATAGTCAGCCTTAGTACTTTGCTGTGCCTTGTGTTCTGTACACTATACATCCATTGTCTTTGTTTATTAGCACAGCCCTTCCAACCAAGAGAGAGTGGGCAATGCCACCAATGACCAATGGACACTTGTTCAACACATGTGGGAAGCTGCTGATCGAGTTGTGCTAACAAACTAAGACAAAGAATGGACACTATTGCACATAAGACACAGCAATAAAGGTGACCAACAAGCCGTACCTTTTGTCTGCAGTGCGAAGTCTACAGGAAAAGCACTATTCTTGTCTTTCTTGTATCGCTTTCAAATTCTACCTGAAGACTACATGTACACAGTTATGCCTGAGATGCCTTGAAAGACCTGAAGACCTCAAACGGTCACTCTTGACGACGCTGCACCCTTGCAAAGCCTTCTGCTGACCAAATGCTGCTTGACCAGGTAGACTAACTACCCCAAGAGTAGAGTAAGCATTCTCTTTCTATGATGATCTGTGGAATAGAACAAACTCTTTCTACAGCCTTCCCTGTGCTATCGACTGCAACCAATGCCTCTTGTTAAGAACAATCAGTCTAAAGTGCCTACCTCTGAGAGCAGTCAACCTTGTTCTTCAATGAACTTACAAGTTAACAACTCTACCATTTTAAAACATTGACATAGACTGGGCTCAACTGCAGCGTCGATGTCGGCTATTCTGGTAGTTCCAAATACTATACATAGATGTTTATGAGCATGTGAGCAACATATATCAAATTTGGTCCTGGCAGCTCTTTCCTAAGATCTTTCCAAAGCCAGTAATTCTCACAGAAGCCATGAAGTGGATCAAACAGTTAAACTAGATAAATAAAATGTCCTTCTCTCAACTATGCCCATCCATCCCAACCTGAACCTCACATCTGCCAACTTTCAGGGTGAATAGATGTCCCCTTGATTTGCCAGATTGCACAATACCAACCTTAGTATTGTTCTCCAGGATCACCTACTGCTCAACTGTTTTGGTCCCTTGACAAAGGCAGGATTCAACCTTAACCTATGGTAGCAGAACACCTTCCGGCTATAATATCTGGTTTATTAGCACCAGGTGGTATGGCACAAAAGGGTCCTGATGCATCCCCCATAGCTGCACTAAATAAGCAAAACAGCTAATCTCCTCTTGCTACAAAAGGAAGCACTGATACAACTGAGCAGCCACCAAAGATTTTACCACCAGCCAAGCAGCGTACATGCTTGCTGCTAACCTTCAGCAACCTCGAATCTTCCCAATGCCAATGTTTGTCACTCATAACCTGACCTCCCTGCTGACAGAGGGCATGAGGCCAAACCCTATCTACACAAGATGATGAACACTGCTTTGAACAAACTTGGTCACCAGGAAGTATTGCATACAGACCCTTTGTTGTCAATTTGAGGCTACAGATTTACATAACACCTAAACTAAGTAGAATATTCGCCTTAACCTTACTCATGCTCTCTACCTCTCTGTATCCCTCAGTGATGAAAGCAACCTCTAAAACTATGGCTGGTAAACTTTCTGGAAATTTCAATGGTTGCTCACTGCAGTTGTGATGTCTCTATGACAAGACTCCAAACACAATCACATATTGCGTATGAGCTGAGCAGTGGTCATGCTACACCTGTATGGCTCCCCCATTAAAATGTAGCTGCTTTAAAGATCCACAGGAACAATACCTCAATATGTGAAATCTGAAGAAGACCTGACAACAAATTCAAGCAGCTGTGCCAGCTTTGCTACCTGTGTACCCATCATGGTCTGTGTGAACAGCAGATAACTGCCTGAAACATTGCAATGAACCACCCCGTCACAGCACACTCTTTGGTTACCACACCAACCACTACCTACTAACCTCCGTGGAACTGCTCTTGTCCCCGTGGGCCACTGTAACCCCGACTGTAGTCTGATGCATATTCACCAGCACTGTGCCCTACATGAGGATGCAATCCACACAAGATCAATAGATGAGTTACAAGAAAAAACTAATTGCAACAAATGCTGGCTGCTCTAGAGGTTGCAGACATTTCCAACACTAAACCCATGACACAGGCAGAGACACCTCCATCAATTCACCTCTTGATCAACCCCTACACTCAAGTCCTGAATGCTGTAAACCCATTCCTTACCTCCATACGATGGACCAGCTCGGCGATGTGTAGAGGTTTCTGGCTGGGACCGATAAGAACGAGTCTGCGGAGAGCTAAACCTATGATCATCATAAGGCCTGTGGAGTTCATCTGTCGGGGCAGCCCTAGAGTAACCAGATGTAGAGGGACCATAATTGCTCTGGGTACGTGGTGGCGCATCATGGGGAGAAGACCCACAGTCTCGTGGTGGCAGTGAGGAGGCAGGGGTCCCAACAACTCTTGATTCATAACCACCATGTTGAGGCATGGACTGCCGGTAATCCTGAGGTGATGGTGGACCAAAGTTGTCACGACTACGTGGGTATGCATCAGGAGAACCACTGGCAGATGGATATGGCTGCCTTGATAGTCCTTCACCTTGAAAACTGCGCAAGGGGAGTTGCTCATGATCTGGCTCATAATCAGGAGCCCTTAAGCCACCTCTGCCAAAGCGAGGAGCTTCACAACTTGGAGGATAATCATGTGGTGCCGTCCTGGATGAAAAATTACGGCCATCTTGCACAGAATGAGAATCATAACCAGCAGCTGGCAGGCCATGGCTTTCATACTCCTGTCCTACCGGTAGCCTTTCCTGAAACCCATGAGGAGGTGCTCTATGGTGTTCCTCATAGCCAGAGGGAGATAATGATCCTTTCTGATGGCCCTCAAAGCCAGATTGAGGAGGTGGAGCTCCTCTCTGACGCTCTTCATAACCAGATGCTGGATGTAGTGGTTCTCCACGACGCTCTTCATAACCAGTTGGAGGAGGGAGGGGTCCACCTCGACGCTCCTCATAACCAGATGAGGGAGGAAGTGGTTCTCTGCGGCACTCCTCATAGTCAGATGACAGAGGCAGTTGTCCTCTACGATGTTCCTCATAGCCAGATCGGGAAGGCACATGGTGTGACTGAAAATCCCTTGGGGGTCTCTCACCAAACCTTGAACCATGACTGCCAGTGTCACGGTTAAGATACCTTTCTTCTCGTCTTTCATACCCACGTGGTGGTTCTCGGTCATCAAAACCCCGCCGTGGGCTATACTCCCTGCGATCTCTGCGATCAATTCCCCGAGATAAATCACGTGCATCTAAACCACGATCCCGATGACCATTGGAGTAGTCATGCCGTGATGGGGTACCTCTACTATCATAAAAATCTCGGCCTGGTGGAGGTCGGTCATGCCCATGCCTTGGAGGTGGGAAGTCATGATGTGGTTGATGAGCATCTCTTCGCTGGTCATAGTCATAATCACGTTCTCGGTCATAAAAGTCTCGGGCAGGAGGACGATCATAGCGGTCCATGCGCTCACGATCATACCTGCTACGAGGATAATCACCACGATACCCGTGGCCATCACGACCATGTGGTGAAGTTCTTTGTTCACTGTCAAACCCACCAGGTTCGTCTTTAGCCACCGCTGCCACCACATGCAAAGGTTTGCCATCAACTTCCTGCAGCAAGAAAAAAACAATTAGTTTACTGGTGGAAAGGTTAAAATGGGAAAGAGAGAAAGAGAGAGGGGAAAGAGAAAGAGGAGAGAGAGAAAGAGAGAGAGAGAGAGAGAGAGAGAGAGAGAGAGCCTCTGCCTCAAGAGAATGCACAGAACTGCAAAAAATATAATGGAGTTTAAGATAGATAGAGATTCCTATCCGAGTACGGGGACCGTACTGTGGAATGCCACCCCAAGCTAACACTGTTCATACCATCCCTCATAGGGTGAAGGCTACAGAAGGGTACTGTTCACCGTAACTCTGTCACTTCATTCAACATGCAAGAAAAATGACAAATCAGCAGTACATGTATTTTATTAACTCTGAACTGCATCATGAATTATAAACTGTTTGAATCTTGTGTTCTCTGTCAATGACTCCAAAATAACTGCAGCAGGCAATTTGAGAGGCAAAACAATCACTGTTCCTGCAGCCCACTTGGGTGATATTTCAATTTTCCTCTTGCACAGGAAGCATCAAAATAGATGTGTTAATCATGACTTGTCTTCCTGGCAACAAAGCATTCACACATGCAAAGAGCAATATTGACTATGGCAATAATCTTGTCAAGTGACTTGGTAGGTAATATATTCCACAACATGACTCTTGGCAACCAGTGAAAAGTACATCTGAAAGTCAGCAAAGGGAACTGCACATGGACATTGATCAAAATGGCTCAATACTGTGACATGTAAAAATGGGGTTTCCAGCTAACCAACACTTGAACATTTTACCTCTTGGGGAACTCACTGCCAGAATTGCAGCGATGCTGTGTGACCAAAGAGTAGAAATTTATAGACTGCATGCCTGGCCAAACGTCTTAATTTTAAGACCTTTGGTTTCACTTTGAAGCATGTGTTAGTAACTGCAAAAACTTTCCAGATGACAATTATGAATTTTGGCCAAAACTCCCCCATCAAACTACATGTACTGCATGTATAATTAAACCTTTACAATATTCGAGAAAGTTTCTACAGTATTTTTGTAGTTTAATTCATAAGACTGGTAAATTTACAAAACTAAAAGGCGCTTATGGAAACTTCCAAACTCTTACATACTAGTAGCCAGGTATACGACGGCACACCAACGGCACGTCATTCCTTTAGGGTAACGAAAAGTTTACCAGTAAACCATCAAGGGGAGAGACACAAACACCTGAACAATGTGTCGATCGTGAAACCCTCGCAACCATTCTCTCCTGTCTACCTACTAAAGTTTCCCCAAAAGGTTAGTACCTGCAACACGATCTGTTAATTTTTTATTAACTTGGTCTCTCATACACCCAAGTGCTGAATGCTGTGGTGATGTGGAATGCAAAGGAAATGTAAGGCTCAAAGAAATTCAGAAACACAGAATCAACTACAAATAAGGCGTTGGTCGGCCCAAATCGCGTTTCTCTAATATGTACCGATGTGTAACAAACAATAACCTACTGATAGTCTTTGACCGCCTGTAATCACCGACACTAAACCTACCTTCTCGTTCATCTCCTTGATTGCTGCTTCAGCATCTTTAGGAGAGCTAAAAGTGACAAACCCAAATCCACGCGACCGTTTTGACTGCTTGTCACGGATTACAATCCCTGCAGTTAAAGAAACGACTTGCAGTTTGTTTTTCTCCCATTTGGCTTCAGTGCAACATTGAGATAAATTATAATTTGGAAAAAAAACTACTCACAGTCAATAATCTCGCCAAACTTCTCAAACATGCTCTTTAATTGACTGTCTTCCAAGTCCAGGCTGATACCGCCAACAAACACCTTCCCCTTCTGGCCACGATAGCTTCTAGGCGCCATCCTCGTCCTTTCCTGTATCGGCAACAGTGACACTTCCTTCTCGCGATCGAACACTAATCTCAGTCAAGTAAAGACGCCTCTTCAGCACGGGGATTCGCTAGAATAGTGCAAACCGTACAGCAAAACTTTGTTGACTGAGGGCAGAGCCCTCTCGTTATACAAAAATCAAGAGCAGGTCAACTTGAGCAGGTCTAGAATGAGAAATCCAGAAGTTCTTCGTTACGATGCAATATGATTAAAGGGACGCGAGGGGGCTGGGGGGCTGGGGGGCCGGGTGTGAGGTTTTGCAAGAAGACTGTACTAACTTTTCCGGATTGACTCCGTTCATATCTCTGCAATCCTTGCGTTCTCAAGACCCAAACAGCGTCGAATACGCTCAGTTGGACATGGGAAATCTTTTTTTACAGTTATCGGCGTCATCCAGCTCTCTTCGGAAGTTTTCATTCGCTTCCCTATCAGGCGGGCGGCGATCGGCAATCGATCGTTCTCCGCCGTATTTACATTTGTTGTTGGTACCTGTTTTCTTGTCGCTTTGCAACGGTGGGACCTTGTTGCGACTCTCCACTAGGACCAAGAAAGCCCACAGGTGACGATCATGGGCTTTACGACAGTCTAGCGGCCGATTCGCTGGCAAACGAAGGCAGTTTCGCCAAAGCGGTGAGTCCGAGTTCACCCACCGGGTGCTGCGATGCTCGCCAACCTTAGTTGAGCTGAGCATGTTGAGCAATCCACGAATTCCCTCTATCATGAGCAGGTTTATGCTAACGAACTAGTAAGGAATATGCTTACTCCGTGATTCAAGTTTGTGTGTTATACATGAAAGGCGCTCTTTGCTGTGGAA
>JAOWAW010123897.1:0-12157 GCA_028565695.1 Nicola tetela
ATTTGTCTAGGAAATACGGCCGACCTTGAATGCACGAGGCAACAGTCAGCTCTCTGCCAAGTTCACGAACAGCAGACACAGGGTGTGCTTCCAAATCCAGGCCAGCATACCGCTTTACAGCAACAGGATCTCCAAGAAACTGGTTAAAGCTAATCGAGTTACGCCAACGCACTTCAGTGTCTTCATTGTGAGATGGGGTGTCAAGGCTCCTGAGATCATCCTTACAGCAAGGAGGGCAGTGATCATGCAAGTGGTGCAGCAGGAGATCGGACAGGTGTTCTTGTTGAGCCACTTCATATGGATGGAAGTGGCACTGCAGCAGAGGCCTCTCATTATGCAGCACAAGGTCAAGAAGAGGAACAGCTGGTTGGCAGTGAGCTGATTCCACTGCAGGGTCAAGCATGCACATGGAGCATGGCACAAAATCCTCAATCTTGAGTTGGTCGTTCGGATCAGGTACAAACTCTCTGCAGATTTGCAGCAGGCCGTCAACAAGTTGGCTGAGGCATGGTTTGGACAGCTGTTGTGCAACAGTAATCAGAACTGCAGGCAGATGGCTATGTCGATGACCTAAAGAAAATGTTTGGCATGGGCTTTGGATTCGCTGTACCATTGCCAACATAATGTTGCCACAGACAAGAGCCAGACCTGTGCGCCAGACCTGAACCAAACAATCGCTTCCATTTGACAAAGGCTCAGCTTCTTCAATGAATGAGTGCTGTAGGTGAAGAACATGTGCTAGATAGCGTGTCCATGCATCGTCGGAAATGGATGACAACACACAGATACGATGAATGTTATGTGGACTGATAGCAAGCTGGCGGTTGTCTGGTAAAGGATCCTCTGGGCACATCAAAGGCAGAAAAGCAAATGGAGACGGCAAGTTGTTTGATAGTCCAACCTGAAAGGCAAGGTTGTTCTGCTCAGCAATTGACCAGAGACAGCCTGCCAGCTCCTCATGGAAATTGACTTCAGCAGCTGCAACAGCGGACTTGGTTATCAGTGACAGGTTATGTATGGCGGGTGAATTGTGCATGCCAGGTTGGGAGGTGCACATCAATCTTCGTAGTGCTTGGACTAGGAGCATAAGGTCTGAGCAGATAGCCATGGAGAAGATTGGGTGGACACCTTGTAGAAGCACACCTGTGCCAGATAACAACATGTGCTGGCAGAGCTTTTGAAGCCAGTCAGGATGGTCTTCAATAAATTTTGCAGCCACTGGTCCAGCAGACATGACATCCTCCTTGAATTTGTCAGCCCTAATAAAGAGCGGCAGTTGCAATCTTTGCAGTCGCTCCATGATAGCTGGGATTGCCCTTGCTACACGTAAACGGGTTGACGGGGCTTTAGCCAATGCTGTTGCTAACTCCCTCCGATCTCTTTCGTGTTGCTGGCCACTTGTTAACACATACACAGCAGCATGTTGGAGGTGCCTTGGAAGTCTTCGGAGGGCCTTTACAGCTGCTTTGGTAGGCACATCTTCCACAGTTACCACAACAAACAGCTGCCTCATCCTGAGACCTGGATGTGCACCACAGTCGCTGACAGCACAGCTGTACTGCGCCATCTCTGCATGGAGGCGGCTGCGTGTTTCGGCACATTCCAAGGTCTGGCCTGCATCAATGTGCACAAGGTAGTGTGAGCACCCAGTGTTGTAGACTTGGCTGAGCAGCCTGTACTCATGAACTGTGCCAAAGCACAGGAATGGGACATGCCGTAGGCTGGTCGTTGAGGACAACTCATCAACAATATGTACACAAGCCTGGTCATCTGCCCCTAGCACAATAAACTTCCTGACATCACAACTCTGCAATTCGCGCGCTCGATTGCTGATGCACTGACGGATTGCCTCAATGTCATACCTGCAGGCTTTTAGTGCAGATGGCAGGCTGAGGTTTTCCAGATCAAGTGTTTTGAGTTTGGTAAGACGCAGGAGGCCTGTTGGCAGATCTTCAATGTAATTTCCGCCAATACTAAGGAAGGTGAGACTTGTGATGCGTAGAATGTTTGGTGTTATTGTTGACAGCTGATTGCGAGCCAAGCTCAGTCTTCTCAGTCGAGAAGCAGCAAATGCCGCGGGAACATCAGCAAGCTCGTTGTCATTGGCAATGAGGGCTGTTAATGAAGGGTGCACAAACTGGATATCTGGAAAAGCAACCAGATCACATTTGTTGGCATGTAATGCTGATAGCTGAGGCAGGGAAAAGACTTCTGGTGGTAGGTTGCTGCCAATTTGCGTCAGAGAGATGTCCAGTGTATGCAGCTGCCGTAGAAACAACACAGCTCGTGGCAAAATTGACAGGCTCGAATTGTTTGATAGTGTCACCTCTCTGGCACTAAACATTACGCTCCGGTGGCATGTCATGACCTCCAGAAGCAAGAGGGCCTGTTGATCAGAAATGCCTAGTTTGTGCCAGTGCAAGTGATTGTCTCGCTTCATCAGCCAAAGTGCATAGCAGGAGGTCAACCAGTTTCCACAGGCAGCGGCTTGCTTCATGGCGACAGAGAGGTTGTGCAGTAGATCTCCGCTGTGCCTGGCCAAGAGCTGCTGCAGCTTGGGAAAGCACTGTGCACAACCCTTGTGTTTCTGAATGTAGGTGTCAGGAACTGCATACCCACTTTCCGCCGACAGAAGGCTGAGCATCATGTCGTGCTTCCCTTGTTTGGCTAACAGAATGAGATAGGCACAGAGATAAACCCTTTGCTTAGTCCTTGACATGCTGACATGCAGCGTGTGTTCCCTTGCTGCTGCTGATACTTCTGATGGCAAGCAGACATTCGAATTTGACCATCTGCAGAGCAGTCTTTCCAGTGTGCTTGTACTGAGGCTGGCTTGCAGCAGGTACCTGCAGGTGTCGAACAGCCCGTTGTCCATTGCAGTCTCGATAGCTGTGCACAGCAGTCTTGTTGAACGATCCAAGGCTGTCTGCTGTATGCTGTCAACCTGCTTGCCAAGGTCCTGCAGATGCACTCGATGTTCTCTGATTGATGGCAGCAACGCGCATAACTTCTCAGAGAACTTGCTGTACTCTTGTGGAACATCTCCAAAAATGATTCCCTGTCCATCGGCAAAATACCCAGGTCGAGAGCTTTTGGCCATTTTTCTCACCATTCGAGCTACACCTAAACACATCGAGAAAAAAAACTAAGTCTTAGAATAGGAAAAGGTTTCTCACCATTCTCAGAAGACAGAACAAACTCAAAACGATATATACAGTAAACCTTCACATGCTCTTTAGTCTAAGTAGAAAGCAAACAACACTCAGAGGCCCGGGTGAAAATGATTAGGACAAGCCGCAGATGTGAGAGTCAAGGGCAACATAGTAGTTCAACCTTTGTCTCGTGGGGCATTGCCATAACATAATGATATCGCTGGCATGTGCTTAGCACTCTGCCTAACGTATGGCTCAGATCATGAATTTCAAACGAATGTGTTTTGTCATAGATTAATCAGGGAATAAACAATTCCCAAGCTTTAAATTGAACAAGAGACTCAAGCTCACCAATAACTTTGACAAGCAGCTGACAGCATAAATTGCCCGACGACCTCGCCACGCTGAAAATGTCTGGGCTGTTCTTGTCTTCTGTCCTCAGTTGCAGATCTTCCCAGTTCCACGACAGCTCCGCCACGCAGCCAGCGTTTCCGGCGCGTGCAGCCTTGAAAATGGCGGTCTCGTCATTTAAACACCTTCTGTTGATTGGGTACTGGGAAGGATCCTGCCCGCTGTTTGGCACCTTTTTCAACTGAAAGACAGAGGACCCCCAAAATGAGACATCCAGAACTTATAAACTATCTGGTCGGGCGATTTCCAACAATGCACCAGTTCAGGTAGTGCCGCGCATACGCAATGACGCTCACTATAATAGAATTAATTGAATTTGATCGTTTGCAATTACACAGTTGTCAACAGTAACACCGTGACTGATGATCACAGATGTTCATGTATATTAACTTTAATTATGCATATCAAAGTTTGACAAAAGGTGAATAGACTCAGAAAGAAACCAGCTCGTGCTAGCTGGTTGAAGCCCCTTTGCGGGTGGGTTATAGTTTTTTCTTCATCAGTGAGTGATCATGATGACCTTACCCATCCAAGTATCTTGGAAACAATATCCGGACATCCTCTCTGGCACGCCAGGTGGAGGAACGTGACAAGAGCGATTGAGCTTGGTATTGGCGAGAGGAGAATGCGCAACACCAGAGAACGATCTCGCCGCCCAAGAGCTTCCAAGTACTCCGTGAACGCCTGCTGATGCCGGCCCACGCACAGATCGTAGAGGCATCTTGCCGCGGTCGCTTCGTCGACGTTGTCGACATCCACCCGGAGTAAGCATGGGTTCGGGCATGCCATTAAGACAGCCACATTCTCCCGCTAATATGTTGGCCTGCAGCCTTCAGGTCAAACATACGCAAGAGCAGTCCATAGCAATATTAATCATCATCGGCACATTCATAACGGTCAATTCAGCTTTAAATTAACCGTAACCTATTTTGTGGCAAGTAGCCACGACTTTTCATATCAATTTAAAAGAGCCTGCAGTATATTTCGTCCCGAAATGAGTGTTTCTGTTGCCATAGCAATAGTAGATTGGCGTGCGTACTACTGAGTGACGATGATGGCGATGTTTGGTTTTACTCACAGAATTTTATTTTTACTCTTTCTCTACTCTGCATCTGTGCCATTTGCCCCTGATTTCTTTTTGCCAGTTCATAATTTTTAACAGCTCATAAGGCATACACTTCCTTTCCTTAACGGTCTCAGTGTTAGCGTATACACAGTATACATACATGTAAACTATGACCCTCTGTAAATACACGTAGCTCTCCTCTGATCAGTCCACTGTGGTAGCAAATTAACTTAATCAGTGTACCTAAGCACCAAAAATATATTCTGTCCTGACTCCTGGTTCTAGCTGAATTAGCCGGGTGGTGGTCCACAAAGAGCTCCCTCTGGAGTTCGGAGATAAATATAAAGCCCGCCTTGGATAGGGTTCAAATTCAAATTCAAATAGAGAGGGAATAGGACAGTAGAAAAAGTATCCGAGATACTTATCGGGCTACAAGTCCTGGGAAGATAGCACGAGACCGGATAGTAAATGAGAGAGGAATGAGAGAGCTGAAGAGACGTTAGTACAAGATTACATAGAGATTAACTGAATGAAGTTGTGCAGATCAGGTTCAAAGGCCAAGATGCGTGCGTAGTCTCTGTTTGAATAGCCAGACAGAAGGTGCCTGTTGGAGGTCAGATGGTAATTGGTTCTATAAAATAATAGCTCGTGGAGAAATATCAGTGAAGGAAGAGGCTTTGTTTAGGTAGGAAAACTTATAATTTTGTCTGCGTAAATTGTATGATGTTGTTTGAAGAAAGGACTTCGGCAGAAATGTAGAGAGATAAGTAGGCTAAGAGCTGTTACGAAGATTTCGCCACGTACGCACTCTTCAGGGGTTCAATTACAATGCATTGAGAAGTAACTCCTACGGGATACATGTACGTATCCAAGCCGCGAGAAAATTATGGAGCTAATCGTAGTGACGGCCAATGGACGTACATGTATACTGCGGCTGTATAACGTGATCACAGGAATGCCGGCGGGCATTCCTGTGATCCCATCATACGGCATACATGTACGCGCATTCGCTCTACCGTGGGGGAATTCCATGGGACGCCAATGTAAGCTAATGCAAGCCAGCCCATAGCCCTTAATGTCAATTATGGATCGATAAAGACAGCTCTAGCTCGTCGAATGCTGACATCAATCCTCCTCCCTTTCAACTGCAGGATCGTGAGCAACGCTATTCACGAGCCTGCCAAGTCGAAAGTTAGGATCTGCGTGGGCGTCACCTTCGATCTGAGTGCTTCCGCACGCTTCCGCGTCAGGTGTACAGCGCAGCACCAGAACAGAGCTGGATCGCGAGCGAGCTATAGCACTAGCGACCGTTCACGTTACGTGACTGCCATGGCCAACAGAATAAGGCTAAACACTGCCGCGACTCTCAGCATCGGTGAGATAGCAGAGAACTTTGTGTCGATAGAAAAACCGGAAACTTCACTGGCCATGAGTCTAAAATCGTCTAACAGCAATTAACGGGAAAGGGCTGCAAACAAACTGCGTCTAATGAAGAGCTCAGGTTGCCACCCCTAATCTCCGTCGGCGTCGATACCGATGGCCCCGATAACGCGAACAGATACTGGTTCGCTAAGGGCAAAACACTGTCACGGCGTAGAAGCAATGGGCAGTAACGTGATTGTAATCATGATTATAATCCCAGTAGACCCTCGCCTTATCAGCCCGATGCTAGCCTAATTGACATGCCGAAAAACACAGGGCAATGACGGGCGAAATTTAGAATAAAACGCCTCTTGTGAGCCCTAGTAATTCTCACTTAGTCAGCCGCACGTTAGATGAACGAAATAACATGAAGATACGCTTCGAAAATACAACGGCAGAACTGAACACCTGATTCTATGGCTGCGGTGATTTAATTAAAGCCGGACTGAATTTCAACGCACCAGGACATTCCCGAGGCTATAGCTATGCTTTTACCCTTGCGTTCGTCAAAGAGCTCGGACGTAAACGGCCTGGATCGCATGGGACGTCGACCGGCCAAGCTGAATACTTGCCTAATTATAAGCGAGACCCTCTGTTCGTCAAAGTTTAAATTATTTCCAAAGCTACCCGCTGCTGTGACGTTTGTTGGATTTCGCTAATACCGTTTTAACTCACCTGTAGCGCCCAAGGGCTCCGTGCCGGAACGCTTAAAACTTCCTTACTGAGACGTCACGCAACCTCACCTGAGGAGTGCCATCGAGAAGTCCGGCAAGGAATCACGGCGATGACAGGCAGGCAGATTTACTGAGTACGGCAAACAGCCTGACCAAAAATCGACGTTGCACGATATGTCCCGTCACCACTAACCTAAAGCGACAAAGTCTGTGGCAAGCATGTGCAGCTCTTAGACCAACGTCTGAAGCTCAGCTAGAGCGCCAAGCTAATCGTTCTTTTCCTCCCTGTAAAATCATGGATATGCGTTGATACTCAAACAGTAATCACGATGTACTTTCGACACGAAACATCAGGAAGCAGTTCTTCGGCTAAACGAAGCAGCTTCGTCATGAGGGGCCTTACCCGAGATCATCAGTTGTTGACTCCAGTTTGACAGCTTTGGTATTGACAAGAAGGCGGTAAAGTGCCCGCACGTGCCATCTCTTCACATTTCCTGGTTCTCGCGTGCAGGCAGAATAGGCCTTTAGACCCCTCTAGGTGGCTGTCTTCACCGCGCTCCATGTCATGTGACATACCACTGACTGCTATTCATCACAATCCTATGCAGGGTCAAACCACAGCCCTGACCCCATCGTCGATTGAACTTTCCATTGAACTCTCTGGTACGCTGCAAGCTGAGAATTTTAGGCGATCCAACAATGACGCGGGACTGGTTGCGCACACTTCAGCGCAATCCTGTCCAGACAAGTTGTCCAGACATGTCGGGCTCGGAAACTTCCCCCAGCTAGAGGTACAAATTGTCGCAAACCTGCACGGGCGCACTTTACTCAGACGATCATTTGATAATAATTACTATGACGACAGCGCGAGAACAGCGTTGTAGGGAGCTAGCTGGGTCATAGCGAGATGGTGGTGTGCGCATGCGCCTGATCAACATTCGCAACCGTCGCTAGCACTAGCACTATTGTATTTGCTGTATTTAGCGCTATTCGTCATCATTATGTTTATGGTCTCCGTCTACTGGTCTTATTGCGTGTACATTCTAAACGTGTCAACTCACATGTCATTGATACTATGATCATACATGGCACGTGCGGATCTATCTACGGATATGCGGGTTACACTCACGCATAAATCACCCAGGCAGCGATCTCATCATAATATTATTATCTCCCATGTACCATGTGTACATGGCTCTCTTAAAGTAAGTATTAGGCTTTTTTTGTCTCTGATCCTTCATATTACTAGTTCATCCTACTAGTTCTTGCATCGTTCTACCCTCTGATGACGTCACCATGCATTATATACCCTGCAACAGGTAGTAGTGAAGTTGCGTGTCAGGATAGCGGTAGCAGCGTCACTTTGCCTGACACGGGCATGCATTGCATAGCCTTAGAATCTGAAGCACATGCGAGAGCACGCGTACAAACTGACTATGCATGGGCCAATGTTTCTTTTTCTTTTTTTTTTTTAATCCATGCGAATTTCACACAAAACTGGAGCTTCAAGGGTGGAAGAAATTAAAAGAGTGTAATTTTAGACAAAGACAGACAGGGCAACGGACTGTTCAAGACAAACTGATTCACACCAGACAGAGCTGCCAATTGCAAACTTTTTGTCACTCAATAGAAAACAATATCTCTGCCTCTGCATTGATTAGACACTTTATGCAGCGAAAACGTGAAATGCTCATCATTATGTAGGAAAACTGGGCAGCCGAACTATTTAATTTTAGTTCATGACTGCATTATTTTTTGTGCTGCTCGAAAAACATTCTCTGCAATTCGCCCCAAACCCTCTTGATCTAAAGCATCATAGAGAAATCCTACAGTGTGCTTAACATTCATGTCCTCCCACTGAGTTATCACGGCCCGCAGGCACTCACTATCTTCCTGTGGATTCTTCTTCTCTATAGCAGCAATTGCAGAATCAGTGAAGGCGACTGGTCTCCCTTCTTGACCCTCATTATGCAGTCGCCGTGCAATGCGCTTCCATTTCAAAACGGCATTTGTTCCCTCCAGTTCCAAGATGTGATCTGGAGTGATCGACTGTTTACGCCATTCACCTGTCAGAGACCACAAACCCAGCAGAACCTGAATTAGTCAAACTGTATAGTGTGACAGGCAAGATGTAAAAAAAAAAAATAATACAACTGCTGCTTCATAGACATTGCAGTGACTGCATAAATTCTGCCATTGCATTGATGACTGAGGGTGTGCTTGATGAATATTCAAGCTTTTGAATGTGTTATTTGTCTTGATCGTGTTCCATGTGTTATTTGCGTTCAGGCACTAAATGCAAAAAAATTTTTGGACAAATACTTTAATTGCCATTCAAGTTAGCTTTCATGAATACACGCATGTGCCACGGAGAGCCATATATATGTACATCATGTGCATTCATGAATATCTAATTTGAATGAAATTTTCCTCCAGTTAGCAATATGTTTCCCGTTATCTGTGATCTAGAGTCAGCAGGAATGGCACATTTATAATTAATCATTCTTACTGCCCATCATGCTCTCCTTTGTAACATTCCATAGACCAATGCATCAGAGATAAGAGGAAAATCAGGCTCTTGAGGAGATCCGACAGCAGCGGTAGATGCTGATATAGATTACAATTCATGCAAGAATTACTTCAGGTTGCTGCTAAATGTAACAGTAACAAGCAGTGCTGGATTGAAGACATCCGTGTCTGCATTAGCCATTAACGGCTGAACATCATCAACATGGATAGTCTGCCAGTTTAGAAAGCTTTTTGCTAAATGCTTACAAACTACACACTGAAGCCTTGCGCAGACACAGGACAGACTCAATTGAAATAGGAATTGAGCAAAGACTTCAACTTCATCCCAGCTTATAATACTTCAGCATTCTGGTCCTGTACGTGTTCTGCTTACCAGACATACTGCCCTCGAAACTTTCCACGGAAATTTTCGCAAATTTCAATTTGTCCAGTGACAGTTGTACATGTAGAGTCCAGGCACCAAGTTGTTGTGATCGATCTGCAGCTGCTAGAATTTGGAGAAGAGAAGCAAAAGAAACCAATTGCATCTACAGAAAGTAACAAAAGCGTTGCAGTACAATGTACAATGTTTCATCTACTTTTCAATTGCACATAACTGAACTGTACACCTCGGGTTTGTCAGTGCAAGTGCATGGGGACAGTTTGCGAATTCGAATGTGACTCACGACTTACTGCTACCCATAGTTTCAACAGAAGGGCACACATTCTTTAGGTATAATACACACACACACACACACACACACACACACACAAACACACACACATACACACACACAACACACACACACACACACACACACACACACACACACACACACACACCAATGTTTTGCAGAGTGTCAGCACATTAAACCCACACTGCTTCACCCACCGGTTGACAGTCTATACACTGACTTCCATCTACAAAGACCAACATTACAAACGGTTCACAACTTCACATGCCACTGGTACATATGATCATGACATACACATGGCTAGGTTCTCCAATGCAGAGAGTTATGGACAGCATACACTTGCATGTGCGTCGGACGAGCTTCATGACTCGCATATGTCCAAGGGGCGCATACAGCGTCATACCATGACAGAACGTAGATTAATATGATTTGCAATTGCCGCAGTTTTGACTGCCAAGACTTAGGATCACTATAGACATTTTAGAATCTTTGTCTTCAAGTCGTTGTCTGTGATTGCGACCTCACGACAACACGGCACCATGCGGAATACAGAATAAGCTGAGGCCTGTAAGTCACTTGGGTTTTTTTTATAGATCTGCTGGTGCTCTGGTGCGCTCTTCTTGGCAATAATTAAGTTTATAGAATTAGGTTTTGGGGATCCTGCAGTGGCCTAGAAGGCTGATAATTATGGATCTGCACTAGCTTCAAGTAAATGCCGCTCAGGGAGGCATATGTACATACCCTACTTGCCACTGGCTTGAGCTGACGTGGCTGGGCCAGGCGTAGTCAGGGTGCACGGCGAAGCTAGCGAACGATACAGTCCGTGTTAGCAATCGGGACGTAGATCTTCGCCTGGCTTACCCGCCAATGATCGAAGGTACAATTGCCCAGCGCTGTATTCTTTTACACTCCGCGGCCGATCGCTGCTGAGACACTGAAGACGAATCGTCGGCAGATGCTGGCGTCAAACGATCCTAGCTCAGCCAAGTGGATTTTCGTAAACCAGTCGTTTTCCCCGTACTATGCTATCAGACCTGGACAGCGATGCTGGTGACTTTGATTGTTCAGGAGATCTCCAACAGCCTACCGCATCACCAGAACAACATGAAACAAAGGCAGCGCAAGCGACAACTAGCAGCTTTTCAGCACTAGAGAGATGGCTTGTTATCAACCGGGACAGGTTACTCGGATGAGGCGATCAGTAAGCTGCAGGGAGATTTACCCAAGCTGTGCGCAGGAAATACCCCCGTCACCCATCACAGGTGAGCATGCGCTGAGGGGAGTCCTTAGCATAAAAATAGATCAGTGTAGCCTCATCCCTGATGAGCTCGAGCTGCAGTTGTTTTTACTGAAGACCCCTCAAGAGTCAAGTACTGACATCCCATAGCAGCTGTATACGTACACAGATTCAGATCAGGTAGTGATGCTATGCTAGGCGTGCCCGCACGTCGATCGATGGGCACACTCGCCATAGCGGCTCCGCGACCGACATTCGCTTACTCCATTGCTCTGTACTGACAAGTTCGAATTCGACACCGATAAGAGCCATGGCCTGACCACATGCAGTCGACGTATCAAGAGAATTAGAAGCCACGTCAAGCTTGTCATAATTATACATGCTGAGGTCACGTGCATGCTGAACGCTTGATTGGTCTAGATCTCCACTTTACTAGCGTTCACGCGCCCTTGGATTTGCCCCCAATGTTTATCATGATAATTTTTTTTCCATTGAATTACACGGCAAGGATATAAACAAAAGGCAACCAACACAGACACTATTATGGCGACACGTTCATACCTATTTTAGAAACCCACTGCTTATTCCCTATCTCCTTATTGCGTCACGATCTACTTCCAAGCTGCGAAAAAAAGTGCACGCTCGCGGCGAGCATATATTTCCTGGCCATATATGTACACGCATATTTTCCGAAAACGTACAATTTCGGAAGGGTAGTGTCCAGCTCTTAACCACGTTGACCGTATGTGGCACTGTATAGCTAGCATGCGCGAGGGTGCACATTATCCGAGAGCTCTCAGCCGTTCAGGGCAATAGCTTTAAAGTTATTGTCATACCACTTCAGCAGTTTGAATTGGTATGAAAAAAAAATGGAAACATGGTGGAAAATTAACAAAGATGGCGGATTGTTACGGCCTCGTTTGTAATGTACACTTAATTTTGTTTTTATATTATCATAATACCCTTTTATGTAAACATACATGTGCATTGGC
>JAOWAW010123908.1:0-11492 GCA_028565695.1 Nicola tetela
TTTAGTGCTCGTTTAGTGCTCGCTGTGGCAAATAGTGCTTGAAGTGCTCAAAACCTGGCATAGTGCCTGTTTTTAGCGCCGGCACTAAATTCACACCCCTACTCCACAGACGATTAATTCTGTGTGTGCGTGCGTGCGTGTGTGTGTGCGTGTGTTTGTGTGTGTGTGTGTGTGTGTGTCTGTGCCTGTGTGTTTGTGTATCTGTGTGTGTCTGTGTCTGTGTGTCTGTGTGTTTGTCACGCTGCAACCGTTACTAGACAGAGCAGCGTTAATATCGCGTCTTTTTTTCCCAATCAAAATGTATGGTAGCGAGGCGTACATACTTCAAGTGAGCTATGCAGCGCAGCTGCAACTGTTTGTAATGTATGCTATGAACTGAGGTCTACCTTTCTAAATACATCGCCAGAGAAAAACCTTTCCGAAGCCGTGTGAAGAAAAGGGAAGCGGAACAAATTCTTGATGCCAGGGAGTCCCGGGCCCACCGCTGATTCAATTGCAGCTGTTGCCGTGAGCTCTGAACTTTTGACGGAAAGGGCCATGTGTCTCATGCAATTGAATGCATACAGGTGGATTTGGGTCTGCCAAGCTGCAACATTTCCAGCATGTCGACACGGCGCTTAGTACACGTAGGTTTGTTTTAGTCGCGTCTTAAGCTTCAAGATCTACATGGTAGACTGCATGATGAGCATGAGCTCAAGGAACTCTATCGCTGTAAACACAACCTCGTTTGTCCCAACCAAAGCAGCTTAGCTTTGTTGCAACTTGTAGCAACCTGAACCTAGTCCTGTAGGCAATGTAGAGCTTCAGTGAGTGCTTCAATGCGATCGAACTTGGCGTGGCATTAAGCATTCGCCAGATGTAAACCATATGGCCTGCGACGGCTCCATGCGGACGCCACTTGTTCATGTGCGTGTGTATGTGCGTGTGTCTGTCTGTCCGTCACCCTGTAACCGTTACTAGCCAGCGCGCGCTAATCGCTAATCGCGTCTTTTTTCCCGATCAAAATGTATGGTAGGAAGGCGTACATACTTCAACCAAGCCATGCAGCGAAGCTGCAGCTGCTTGTAATGTATGCCATGAACTGAGGTCTACCTTTCTAAATACACCGCCAGAGAAAAACCCTTCCGAAACCGTGTGAAGAAAAAGGGAAGAGGAACAAATTCTAGTCGTCAGGGAGTCCCAAGCCCATCGCTGATTCGATTGCAGCTGTTGACGTCAGCTCTGAACTTTTGAAATTATTTTTCTCTGATATCGACAGCGATAGGGAGTCCCGGGTTCGCCGCTGATTCGATTGCAGCTGTTGACGTGAGCTCTGAACTCTTGAAATTATTTTTCTCTGATATCGATAGCGACAGGGAATCCCGGGCCCACCGCTGATTCGATTGCAGCTGTTGTCGTGAGCTCTGAACTTTTGACAGAATGAGCCACATGACTCATGCAGTTGAATGCATGCAACTGGTGGATTTGGTTCCGCCAAGCTGCAACATTTCCAACATGCCGACCAAAACAGCTTAGCTTTGTTGCAACTTGTAGCAACCCGGTCCTAGTCCTGTATGCAGTCTAGAGCTTCAATATTTAGTGAGTGCTTTAATGTGGACTTTGCGTGGCATTAGGCATCCGCTATACGTAAACCATATGGCCTGCGACGGCTGCATGCGGACGCCACTTGTTATATTTATATTTTTTGACAACAGTAAGAACAAGTTTTTCATCTTACATCGAAGCTTTTTGTACTATTGCATAACATGTATTTTGATAAGTGCCTTGCACTCTGTTATAACTTAGCAGTAAAGAGGTAGGTGTAAACTTACGTGTGTGTGCGTGTAAGTGAAGGTGACAATGTGCATTTGTTTGATAAGTGCCTTGCACTCTGTTATAACTTAGCAGTAAGGAGGTAGGTGTAAGCTTACGTGTGTATGCGTGTAAGTGAAGGTGACTATGTGCATTTGTTTGATAATACTGCGACAGCTACTGTCATGCTAACCTAAGTGTAACCTGACAAATTCTTTCTGAAAACACAATGTGTTCATGTTCCTGTTCTTGGTGACCTTCATCATTAAGTGCTTGACAATCTTCACTGCCGCCTCGGTGGCTCAGTTTGCTCGATGGTTGTGCAGGCTGCTGCAACCGTGGCAAATGAACCACTGTTCACAGAGTGTAGCAAATTCTTTGGACTTGAATTGTTGGCCTCCCTCTGTAGTTAAACCGGTGGGCACTCCAATGTCAGGCATCCATTGTTTCATGAACTGAACGACCTGTGATGTCAACGGTGTGCGACCACATTTTCCTACGAGGGGCCATTCCAAGTACCTGTTGTACAAGACCAGGTGCTCGAATCTGGCAGAAGGAAATAAGTCGGCAGCCATGTCTTTGAAAGGGCGAGTCAATTTGCTTCAGAGTAGAAAGGCTCATTCTGCTGGGACAGCAGGAGTGCATGTAATGCATTCCTTGCATCTCCTGACTACGTAGTTCACATTGTTGCTAACGTTTGCCTTACAACACTTGTCTGGCACGTCAGAGGCCTAGGGTCCTGGTCTGGCCTTGGCATGGTGGGAGAAATGCAGATGCCTCAAGACTTCTGGCTGCATCTCTTTGCGTATAACCAGGCGCTGTCTGAGCGATACCACCATTTTGTCAACCGCAAGGTCGCCCCTTACATCCCAGTAAAGAGTCTGAAGGATCATACAATCACCGAAGTGAACACGTGGAGGCTTCTCTGCAGATTTGAATGTGGATTGTCTTGAGAGGCGTGATGCCAATTCTCAGACCAGACAATTGACGGACTCTAGATGTATGTGTTCGACCTTTTCATGTAACCATAACCTTCCTAAGTCAAATCGAACTGACATACTTGTATCAAAGGCAACTTCCGCATGCTCCATTGAGAGATGTTCTTTGGGTTTCCATCAAAGGGAATGATTGCCTATCTAAGGTGGGAGCAAGGGTTTCACGTCTTCAACTGGCAGCGCTTATATTGTTGTGATACTCTTTACTGAGAAAGAGTTGCCCCAGATACCCACCTCGGATATGTCTACCTAAGTGGTTGAAACTAAATAGACATACAAGGTTCTGTAGAGCTGCGGTACGTACATTTTATACTGAGCAACATAAAAGTCTAGGTGCGTGGATGCACAGACCACCCTCTATCAGTCAGATCTGTGTTACAACATGTACATAAAAGGAGAGAAGACAAAAGTACAGAGAGAGGGAGATGACCTACTGTATGCATGAAAAGAAAAAGGGTGATGCCCCTCCTCCCAATGGTCTTATCACATAAAACCAATTAACAGGATAAATTGAGGATGGAGAGAAAGGGTGATGTGGTCCACGACGGTTCAGTGCAGGAATGGAAGATAGCATAAGAGCATAGAGTAGCAAGTTGTGATAGATCAGAGCGAAGTTGTCAAGGAGAGATTGTTGATTCAGGGGTAAGATGGATGTTAGGACAGAAAAGTTAAAGTCAGATAAGAACCCTCGAGATCCAACTTCAAAGGAAAAGAAACGAGTGTAGTAGGAAGAAAGGCGAGGTCAGAGATAAGAGAAGGGTAGCGGTCATATTGTCTAGAGCGTGCAGAGTCAAGATTGGTTTCAAAAGGGACAGTCAGTTCAATTACGTAGATTTTCCTGTTGGGGAAGAGCAAGACCGGGTCGGGACGCTGGGATGTTGGTAGAACATGAGGGGGGATTGTCAAGTCGGAGGAAGTTAAGTGTCCAGGAAGTCAACAAAGATTTGAGGAGGAGAGTTAACAGATGAATAGGCAGAGCCTAGAGCAAGAACAAGGTGCTGAAGGGGAGAGTTGTGCCGCCAGGTGTAACGCCCTTGGTTAAGGAAGACAGAGCAAGCTAGAGTTAAGTGTGTGGTGTAATGTCTCGTGGTTGTTGCAGTGAGGGCAACGTGTTGTGGTACGTTTGTTCATTCGTGTCAGAGTAGCGAGAGAGGGGAGGCAGTCAATGAAAGAGCGAAGGGCAAAGGACATTACACCTTTTGGCAGAGAGTAGAGAAAGGATTTCTAAGAGGCACCGGTCCGTTCCAGATGTAGTAGTTTAAGGAAGGAGCCTTGAGTAAGGAGAAACTGTATTTTGTCGTAGTGAGAGGAGGTGTGGTATTCATTCAGTCGCTGTTTGATCGTACGTTTAGCGTGAGAGTAGCGTTGTATAGATGTGGGCAGATTAGAGGGCGTTTGCAAAATGGGAGAGACAAGTTTGCATGACAGAGCATCAGAGGCGAGTTTGCTTTTGTAGGAAGAAGAGAATTAGACTTTAAAGTCAAGTGCCGAGCAGACAGTGGGGTCAGGAGAAAGAGAAAGTTGAGCACGGGAGAGGGCGTGGCATCTTGTATAAAGTGATGTAGTAATCGGTATGTTGAGAGACACAGGGTTGTAGAAGATGGATGCGGTTGCATAAGGAGGGAGGGAAAGCCAAGACTTAAGATTATCGGGTAGAAAGAGCATGATGCCATCAAGTGAAGCCAGGTGAGTTTTCGTCAGGTCATGGACAGTGAGATGAAAGCAAATGGAGGACAGAGCATAGGTAGTGTAGATTTTTAGTTTGTATTCAGGGCACACAAGGGAAGAGTCAATGTTGGATAGAATTGAAGAGACTTTGTTATGTAGAGAGTTGAAGCTAGCAGAGGGAGAAACGGAATGGCTAATGATTGAACCAAGGTAGAAATTTGTAGGTTTTGTCAAATAATGTCGACATGGTCAGGTCAGAGACAGTAAAAGAGATAGGTTTAGGTGAACCAGGGACATTAGAAAGAGAGCAGCATTTAGAGGGTTTCAGTTGCAGATTCATAGAAGTAGCAAGGGTATTTATTTGGGTGAGGAGACGTTGGTGAGTGCGTTTGTTTGTTGTGATCAAGTTAAAGTCATCAGCATAGGGAATAGAGATAATAGAGGAGTTGTTGAATTTGTAGCCAAATTTAGAATTTACTTTCAGAAAGTCAATAAAGGGGTTAAAGCAGAGGATGAAAATGAGGGGAAGAGAGGGTCTCCTTGGAAGATGCCACGAGACATAGAGAACGGGGAGGAAGACCAAAATGGAGTGGTAACAGTTGCTGAGAGCTGTGAGTAAAGGCAGTTTATATAGGATTAAATAGCAGATGGGAATTGATTACAAGCCAGAGACTGAGTTTTAAGATATAAGAGGGTGAGAGATAGATCCGAAGGCTTCAGCGGGCTCGAACCATGTGCAGTGTAATGTTTTTTTTTTCTGCGAGCATGCGTGAACGAGCGATGAGTTAAGGACTGTTTAATGTTCTATGCAACTGTTAATTTTGGATAAGAAGGCTTTTTGTAAAGAGGGATCAATGAGCTTGTTAGAAAGGAGTAATGATTGAAAGCGAGTGGCGAGGATGAGGTGGAAAGTTTTACCGACAGAGGAGGAGAGAGCGATCATCATTCTAAAATTTGCTGGATTGGAGGCTGGGCCAGGTTTGTGGATAAGTGTCATGTTAGAGACAGACCAGTAGGGGGGAGCTTGCTAGACAGAGGGGTCTTGGTGAAAAGGGTAACTAGAAGATGGTGAGTACAGGATAGGTGTTTCAGATATCCGTAATAAATAGAATCAGGACCAGGGGCTGAGTCATTTTTTTCTGGATTTTAGGATTTTTTTTATAATGGAAGGAGTGATAGGGAGAGGTCAAAAGGGGTTGAGGCATGTGGGATCAGAGGCATCCATGAGAGCTTAGAAGTGTCTAAGGCTGGAGCAGAAGAATATCGAGATGAATAAGAGGAATCAGCAGTGTTTTTGGAAAAGATAGGTGAGTGTTGAGTTTGGTTTGCGCCAGAAGGTGAATTAAAGAACTAGAATAGCATTTTCTGCAGAAGGACCAGAAGGATTGATTATAAAGTTTTTCTTGATAACTATATTTTGGCATAATTGTTGCCACATTGAGAGGATGGAAGAGACAGTTCATAGTTGATAACACCATTGTTACATAATTACTTCTTGATCTGATCATATTAAAACTGAAGCCACAAGCTGGCACCAATACACAAACTCAGTTGAAATGGCACTGATAGATCAGAAAATCTCGACCGATTCTTTTGTGTCCCTCTTGGGAAGGTCTCTTATTCACGTTCTTCTATAGACTTTGACGTTTTACTTGAGCGTCTTGTCGCGTTTTATTAGGACAAGCACTCCAAGGCAGGAATGATGCAAAGTCGAAGCTGGTCAGGAAGAGGCGGCGACGGCTGTCTTCTATGTTATAAGTGCATTCAAAAGAAGGGCTTTCCTAGCAGATTCCGACAGAGCTTGCTTCCTTTCCATTGCTTGCCTCATTCTAGCAGAACACCCACATAAGAGCTTCCTTTTCCGACACACTAAGCCGGAACCGCCAGCATCCCACTGGCAGGCTGTTTTAATTTCTCTATCAGCAGGAAAAAACAACGTACAACTTTATCACTAAAAAGGGAGCTGTGGTGCTATCTGTTTCCGGCTCAGCTGCAAGGACACGCCTCTCCCTGGACTTGAGCGTTTCTCCTGCTTGCTTCACGACTGCAGATCAACTGTAGAAGCATTGTGTGAAGACGCTTATCAAGTCCCAGCTCTTTCCTCTACCTTATAAGACCGAACAGAGAAGAATGGAGAGAAATGTCAACACCGACTGTTGTAAAGGCACTCCATTGCAAGGAGTCAACACGAACTGAGCAATGGACTGGGTAGATAGCCTGCGTACTAGTGTATTCTCTTGGTTTTCGTCCCAAATTGGAAGTTATGATTTTGTCCCGTTTCAACTTGGACTCCACAGATAATTAAATTTTATTCTTAACCCTATCGCCCAACCGGTGGGGGGAGGGGCTTCTTGGGCCCCCTACCTATATTTTGCTCTGCAACATCACTATAACCCGATGTATGGCTGCGTGCAGCCATGACTTTTTCTCTCTGTTAATTTGATAGAGGCTGACATATTTGTCAAGAAATAAGCCCTCATATTGTCACAGAAACAGGATTAAACGCAGATTCGTATGCATGAGCCGATATGGATGACTCTTGTTTTTCTGCTCACCGTACTTTGATTTTACTCTTCCTATAATCTGTATATATGCTATTTAATTTACCCCGCAATGTCTTTTAGTTTCTGATTCAGAAGATTCTTTACAGCCCATAAAGTATACACATCTCTAACTTTTTATGTGGCGGTGTTTTCAGCGTATTGTTACCTTATACACTGTACGCAGAAGGCTTAACCCCTTACAAGTGGCGTCCGCATGGAGCCGTCGCAGGCCATATGGTTTACATAGAGCGGATGCCTAATGCCGCCCAAAGTCCACATTGAAGCACTCACTGAAGCTCTACATTGCATAAAGGACTACGACCGGGTTGCTACAAGTTGCAACAAAGCCAAGCTGCTTTGGTTGGGACAAACGAGGTTGTAATTTTGTTTACAGCGACAGAGTTCCTTGAGCACATGACATGCTCATCATGCAGTCTACCACGTAGATCTTGAAGACGCGACAAAACAAACCTACGTGCACGAAGCGCAGTATCGGCATGCTGGAAATGTTGCAGCTTGGCAGACTCAAAGCCACCTGCATACATTCTACTGCATGAGTCATGTGGCCCTTTTCTTCAAAAGTTCAGAGCACTCGGCAACAGCTGCAATTGAATCAGCGGTGGGCCCTGGACTCCCTGGCATCTACTGGCGTCTAGAATTTGTTCCTCTTCCCTTTTTTCATACGGCTTCGGGAAGGTTTTTCTCTGGCGATGTATTTCGAAAGGTAGATTTCCGTTCATGGCATACATGCATTACAAACAGCTGTAGCTCTGCTGCATGGCTTGGTTGAAGTATGTATGCCTTCCAACCATACATTTTGATCGCGGAAAAAAGACGCGATTAGCGCGCACTGGCTAATAACGGTCGCAGCGTCACGGACGGACAGACAAACACACACACAAAGACCCACACGCACGCACACACACACGCACACACGCACACACACATAGACACGAATTAATATCGTCTATGGAGCCCTCCTCAGCCCCAACGGGCTTGACGAATGCAACAAGTGGCGAATGCAAAAAGTGGTTCATGGCATACATTACAAACAGCTGCGGCTGCGCTGCATGGCTTGGTTGAAGTATGTACGCCTTCCTACCATACATTTTGATCGTGGAAAAAAGATGCGATTCGCGCGCTGGCTAGTAACGGTTGCAGCGTCACGGACAGACAGAGAGACACACACACACACACACACACGCACACACACACATACACACACGCACGCACACACACACGCACGCACGCACACACAACACACACACACACACACACACACACACACACACATGGACACGAATTAATCGTCTGTGTAGCCTACCCCAGCCCCTACGGGCCTGACGAAGGCAACAAGTGGCGTGCGCATGGAGCCGTCGCAGGTCATATGGTTTACGTATAGCGGATGTTCTTACATTGGAAGCACTCGTTGAAGCTCTACATCTTGATTGCATAGAGGACTAGGACGGGGTTGCCACAAGTTGCAACAAAGCCAAGCTTCTTTGGTTGGGATAAACGAGACTGAAATTGTGTTTACAGTGACAGAGTTCCTTGAGCTCATGCTTATCCTGCAGTCTACCATGTCGATCTAGAAGACGATACTAAAACAGACCCTACGTGAACTAAGCGCAGTATCGGCATGTTGGAAAATGTTGCGGCTTGGCGGAACCAAATCCACTTGCAGTGCAGGCATTCAACTGCATGAATCATGTGGCCCTTTCCGTCAAAAGTTCAGAGCTCACGGCAACAGTTGCAATCGACTCAGCGGTGGGCCTGGGACTCCCTATCGCTATCATTCTCAGAGAAAAACAACTTCAACCTAACGATCAACATCAAACGCCAACACAAGAGCATAGCCACCAGAGGAGCTTAAGCCAGGCCTAGGGAGTAGCTAAGGCGGAGGGTAGGAAGTCTGTTCACTTGAACCTTTGGTCAGTTGCGGCAGTCGCTGGAGTCCCAAACTTGAAAAAGTTGGAACAGCCGATCAATAGGCAAACGACTCGGGCAGAGTCGGCCCGGGCAGAGATTAGGCTTACTTTGATTTTGCTATGGTATCCGGTTATCCGGTTATGTAAAGGAGCAAGCTTGACTAGGGCCTAGGGTGGTACAAACGAATCAGGAAGAGTCGGCCACTGAGAGGCTCAGCTGGCTTCTTAAATTTGTTCCTCTTCCCTTTTTTTCACACGGCTTCGGAAAGTGGGTATTTCTCTGCCGATGTATTTAGAAAGGTAGACCTCGGTTCATTACAAACAGCTGCAGTTGCGCTGCACGGCTCAGTTGAAGTATCTACGCCTTCCCACAATACATTTTGATCGGGAAAAAAAGACGCGATTAAGCGCGCGCTAGCTATAGTAACGATTGCAGAGCGATGGACACGCACAGACACACACAGACACACGCACGCACGCGCGCACGCACGCGCGCACGCACGCACGCACGCGCGCACGCACGCACGCACGCGCGCACGCACGCACGCACGCGCGCACGCACGCGCGCACGCACACGGACACGAATTAATCGTCTGTGGAGCCCTCCTCAGCCCCTATGGGCCTCACGACGGCAATTAATCGTCTGTGGAGCCCCCCTCAGTCTTTACGGGGCTGACGACGGTAACAAGTGTCGTCCGCATGGAGCCGTCGCAGGCCATATGGTTTACGTATAGCGTATGCCTAATGCCACGCAAAGTCCACATTGAAGAACTCATTGAAGCTCTACATTGCAAACAGGAGTAGGCCTGGGTTGCTACAAGTTGCAATAAAGCTCAGCTGCTTTGGTTGGGACAAACGAGACTGTAATTGTGTTTACAGCGATAGAGTTCCTTGCGCTAATGCTCATCAATTAGACTACCATGTAGACATAGAAGACATGTAGACATAGAAGACGCGACTAAAACAAAAAAGGCTACGTGTGCTAAGCGCAGTGTCGGCATGCTAGAAATGTTGTAGCTTGGCGGAACCAAATCCACCAATTGCATACATTCAACTGCATGAGTCATGTGGCCCTTGTCAAAAGTTCAGAGTTAACGGCAACAGCTGCAATCGAATTAGCGGTGGGCCCGGGACTCCCTATCGCTAACGATATCAGAGAGAAACAATTTCAAAAGTTCAGAGCTGACGTCAACAGCTGCAATCGAATCAGCGGTGGGCCCGGGACTCCCTGACGACTAGAATTTGTTCCTCTTCCCTTTTTCTTCACACGGCTTCGGAAGGGTTTTTCTCTGGCGATGTATTTAGAAAGGTAGACCTCGGTTCATGGCATACATTACAAACAGCTGCATCTTCGCTGCATGGCTTGGTTGAATTATGTACACCTTCCTACCAGACATTTTGATCGGGAAAAAAGACGCGACTTTTAGCGCGCGCTGGCTATAGTAATGGTTTCAGTGTGACAGACAGACAGACAGACACACACACACAGACAGACACACACACACACGCGCGCGCGCGCGGACACGAACAAGTGGCGTCCGCATGGAGCCGTCGTGGGCCATATGATTTACATTACATTGATTTTGCAGCTGCGCTGCATGGCTCAGTTGAAGTATGTACGCCTTCCGACCATACATTTTGATCGGGGAATGAAGACACGCGCTGGCTAGTAACGGTTGCAGCGTGACGGACACACAGACACAGACACAGACAGTTTGAATCTTGCCGCTTTTTCCTTGTACGGCCCTGGGACCCTCTGCCATGTCTTAGAGCCCTTCTGTCTCGATTAGGTCCCGAAACAGACTGAGCTTAGTCTTGTATTAGTGTTGTAGGTTTTTGCTCTATCTCTGTCCACTTCGGTTTCAGTACAGACTGGTGGTAGTGGTCGACTGATGAACGGGCCAATTGCTGCTGTTGTAATTTTCATTTGGCTTCTTGTCTTTTTGCGTGTGAGATGTGCTCTGTTGCTTACACCTTTCTTTTCGAATTGACACACAGACACGGACGCGAACAAGTGGCGTCTGCATAGGGCCATCGCAGGCCAAATGGTTTACGTATAGCGGATGCCTAATGCCACGCAAAGTCCACTTTGAAGAACTCATTGAAGCTCTACATTGCATACAGGACTAGGACCGGGTCGCTACAAGTTGCAATAAAGCTAAGCTGCTTTGGTTGGGGACAAACGAGGTTGTACTTTTGTTTACAGCGACAGAGTTCCTTGAGCTAATGCTCATCATGCAGTCTACCATGTCGATCTTGAAGACGCGACAAAACAAACCTACGTGCACGAAGCGCAGTGTCGGCATGCTGAAATGTTTTTTTTTTCTGCAGCTTGGCGGAACCAAATCCACCTGCATGCATTCAACTGCATGAGTCATGTGGCCCTTTCCGTCAAAAGTTCAGAGCTCACGGCGACAGCTGCAATCGAATCAGCGGTGGGCCCGGGACTCCCTATCACTATCGATATCAGAGAATAACCAATTTCAAAATTTCAGAGCTCACGGCGACAGCTGCAATCGAATCAGCGGTGGGCCCGGGACTCCCTATCACTATCGATATCAGAGAAT
>JAOWAW010123941.1:0-12152 GCA_028565695.1 Nicola tetela
GAAATTTCAATATTTAAAAATGTCAACCCACATTTTCTCTCTCTATCCCCCCCCCCCCCTCCCCACAAGGAGTATTTCAATGATTTTTCCACCTAAGGTCTCCTTGGATTGCAGGCTTTCCATTGATGTTAATGAACTTGGTTATTTAACATGGCTTCAGATTTCCTCTGAGGGACTACACTACTAAACCACTTCAAGTCATATTAAAGTCATGTGTGAGTATCCATAAATTTGCCCCATCATGTGTAAGGCTGCTGATCGAAACATAATAATTATGAGGACTAGAAAAGTCTTTCAGAAGCTACCAGTGTTACAATGTCTACAGCTGGACATAAGCTGGAAAAAAAATCCATACCACATGGTCAGACAGAGCAGTTAATTTTCAACAAGTGGTTGACTTCAGTGACAGAAAACCATGACACACATCCTCAAACACTGACTTACATCAGCCTGTTTCACTTCCAGTTTAGTGATCTCAGTTGCATTACTCTTTTTGTACAAACATCACATTCCGAAAATCTGATAAAAGGATAGGACCACAAACCATGGCTCCTATTCTACAGTGTAGGGAATATTTTCAATATCCCACAGTGCAACTAGCCTTCTCGCCACAACCAGCTCAACAACAACACTTTAAGATTGTATACTTGGGTCACTGATGAACAAAACCAGAGGTTCAGTGATTGGGCAACACTGTAAGTAGATAACACTTGTTTTAATTGCAGGAAGATAGCATCACCTCACACACAGTCATTTTCTTTTCTTCCTCACTCTTTGCCCACGAACCCGTGCCGCGACCTGTCGAGTTCCAGGTGTCTTCCACCGCAGTTTCTTTTTCTTCTTCTTGTTCTCAGTACTTGTCGTCTGTTCAAGAATTTCAGCTTCAACAACCTCCGGCGTGCGTAGAGTTGTCATGCCGCGCCGCTCAAGTCGAGAAGCTTGCTTGATCGCTACATCACGCTCTTTAAGGACAGCTTTGAGGGCAGACATAGAATATCGTACCTATCAACAAATCAAGACAGGTCCATGCCTTACAATTGAATGAGGAAAACCAATATTAGGAACACAGCAACAGTGACAAGAGGAATATGAATCATTTCTCAAAGAACAACACAACCAAAGCGTTGGGAAAGCCACACACTGTGAACTCATACATCCTTCAGTCCATATCTCACACAGCACACTTGCTGCTGCCATACCAGCATCTAGCCAACTAAACCAAAAAAAGACACAAATGTGGCTATGCTAAGATCATGGATGATTTTTTGGCTGTAGGCACTAATCCCATGAACTTGCACCTGCTTTGTTTTTGGGGTACCCACACGACAGAAACATCGAGTTAGAGATGCATACTCTTTGTTATAATTACAAACAGAAGCGACATTGAATATTGGGTAACTAGGCAGCACAGCAATCTACCCACAGAAAGCATGCACCATTTTCTCACCATACCTATATGTGCTTTCCAATGATCTCACTGTAATCAAGACGTTCATCGGATATGCAATTCATAATTCAATGAAATCGTTAGCCACATTTTCTTCTGAACAACTTGGCCATGAGTCATTCAAGTTCACCAAGACATGAAGTTTGATGAAGAACAAGGAATCATGGAGAACCATTAATATAAAAGGTGAACAACAGCAAAATACTTTGCATTAATATTGCTAAAGCCACTATGGAAAACTGTACGGTGGCTGGCCAAAGAATCCATCATTTTTCAAGTCAGGCCCGAAGGGATTGGAGAGGGTTCTTACAGAGATTAATGGGCGTGTGTTTGGTACGGTATGGCTGTGTTCCATGTACTGAGTATTTATGTAGTATTTTGTATGAGCGCATATTGCATACATCTCCCTGGCAACAAGGTCAGCTTTCCATACAGACAGCCTGACCATGAGGCTGTGGCTGACCCGTTGATCTACCCACGTGTATATGTTTCTTGTATGCATACCAGCATAGCATCAATCTCTCCTGGATCAGCTTCTTGGATCTGGAGACACTTCCCTGGCCCTGGGCCCAGGAAGCATATGCATCGCTTGCAAGGATTCCATGTGTGTACGCCACTTGATTAACCCATTGAGTGCTACCAAGTGCCAAGAATTCATCTGTCCTGTATCACTTAGATAAGGCTGGACTTTGCAAATTCTTTGTTTCTCGTTTGCATGAACATTGGCTTTTGAAGAATGGACTAAAGCAAAACAAAAAGAAAAGAAGAAAACGTCGAGATTAGGCGTGAAAAAGCAGGAAGTCAGCGCTGTGCATTCAGAGTTTTGTAGATTAAACTTCTTTAGATTACAGTAGATCCTCAGCCTGTATTAAAGCACCACGATGTTGAGTTCGTTGCCCATTTTATTGATAGCAGGTGTCACTGCTGCCATCATGCATATTTAGAACTGGAAACAATTCAACAAAAACTGATGGCAATGACTCGCACAACACAATGCATGCAACTTGAACGATGTTTTGGAGCTGTACTTCATGATTGACAAGGCCTTGTGCAGAAAGTCCTTCCCATGGCAAACAAGAACAGCTTTGTTTACTGGCTGAGGTGGAAGAGCTGGCATTTGCTTTCGGTTGATAGCATCTGATTCTGTAGTGCTTTTCCTTCCCTTTTTGTTTTGTTTTCTGCACACCCACATTCCTTTTAGTGTTTTGACCTGATGAGACACAAAAACAGTCCAGCCTAAGGCAAACCAAACTGTCCCAACTGCTCATTCCAGTGGTGCCAAAAGCTTCATATTTCACACGAAATTAGCTCCTATCAGGGCTGAACAATAGGGACCGGGAAGAAAGTGTGCCCGGCTGAAATTTTGAAGCAAGGTTAGCAGTGACCTGGCTGGGCAAGGAGAAATAATAAAAAAAAGTGGTGAGGCGAAGCAGGCTGGGGCGCCATGGTTGGATACTGTAGATCGCAAAGGTCTACAGCATAAGCCTGGTACTACTGGTGCAGTGCGCAGTGTATTGAGGCGTCAGCTATTGCGCTGAGTGCGAAGCATTCATGCATACAGGAATGTAACAGGATAAAAGTAGACATGTGGTACATGCAGGGTTTTACCAAATGCCCAGCCACTTATCAGCCCAGACGAATCAGTGGATGTAGCAGATACAGGCTGACACTACTGCAGGTCAATCTCTCAACCTACATCACACTATGATGTGAAACAAGTGGATTCTTTCTGATTTTTCTTGTTTTGCTTTTGTTTTCTTTTGTGGTCTGAATCAGTGATGTGGTCAGCCTGAATCAATGATCAAATGCGTGGTGTGATATTTTCTCACATGTGTGGCCTGGTGAGCGTGTTTGATGAGCGTACTTAATTTTCTCAGTTTATGACATACTTTTAAGTTCTGTTGACATTTGTTGCCCCTGCGATTGGCTTTACCACAGTGTATTGTTGGCTGCAAGATGCATGTGTTGCTTGTTAATAACTGAGCAAGGCCCCGAAATTGTTGGGCTATGGGTAGTTGCATAATTGCAGCGAATCACCAAAAGTGTCTGACTCAGCTGGGATTATTGTAGGGGTGTGATGATTAATCATTGTATCGGTAATTCAGTGTGATAATGAGTTTTAGCAATAATGGCGGGCAGGTACACCCAGGTGACAGTGCATGGTAGTGTTTCCAACAAGTCAAAGACTCTCATAATGCTTCCCTCAAAACATGGTTCATAGCTTCACAGATTTTTTTTGCTATGCTATGCTATCGCTAACTTTCAATTCAGGCTCTACAAAGGTGCAAGTACTAGTGTTGCCATGAGCACTCCAGTCACACAGTTCGCACAAACTTCCTGCTACTTTTGGTATGGGCGAGTATCATGTGCACTGAGCTCTGTTACAAGCTGTTGAGAAAAAAAAGCGGAGATCATGCTCTGCAAATAATTTGGTCAAGTTCTAGAGCGAAGCTAGACAGCGTACCTTGCCGTGCACTTCTGGTTTTTTCTTTTCATGGCAGAAGAGGAGTGTGAGTCAAGTGACATCCCTCTGGTTCCTACAAAGGACTCTCATAGCGTCTCTGATGTCAATATTTCGGTAGATGTCACTCAGCCTTTGAGTGATGCATCTTCGCCATCACAGCAGTGGCCAGCCGATATGCTGCAGCCTCTTGAGTCTGCCTTGTCAATATTTGGCAGCATTTCAGCTTTCGAGTCGATTCTGATGGGAAGATGACTAAAGTCATTGTACAAGATGCCAATCAGTCATTGTAGGAACACCAGTAACCTCTGTTGGCATATCACTGCTGCTGCTTCTCTAAATTATCATTGAAACAAAATAATCACATCTCAAAATTGCTGAATTATCGCAAGGGCAAATTTTGTCGATTCACAGCCCTAGGTTGTTGAGCCAGGTTCGTACTGACCCAGCTGCATAAAATTCTAGAATGATCACTGGTACAGGTGCAAGTCAGGAGAGCAATGGGAAGGAGGTATTCCAGGGAAATAGGAGTGCCTTCAAAGAGAAGGGAGGTGAGAAGTAGGGTGCCAAACTTTATCACTTCTGTCAAACTGGAAACCGTGGGCGCATTCTTTTCTACCAGTGATATTGTGGGGTGCTACTCTGCATGAACATCAAAGTGACTCATCTCCACAACTAGCAAGTCAGGAAGTGATGGCGAAGAAAAAAGCTTGAAAACACCAAAGGACTTCTTTGGTCAGGCAGAACGTAAATTTGGATGCAATAGTTTCCTGTGAAGGCTGGAATATTTGGTAGTATTGTCACCAGCACATCATGCAAACAAATCAGTTGCTTGTCGCCATCCCCATTGTTAGATCCACCATTATTAGAAGGTGACACTAATTCTTTGTTTGAGGAAACATTAAACCCACCACCCCAATCCTATCACATGACATCCCTAAGAACCAAGAAAAAAAATGAGGATCGTTTGAACACTGCTGTCAAAGTTGCCTTTATCACTTTACAAGCATCAACTTTATCGGTCTGTGCCACAAGGAAACAAAAAGTACACGAAACCAAAGACACACTTAAAAAGACCCAAGCAAGGCAACTTAAAACACTAAGAATATGAAAACAAGTCAGATCACAAGGTATTTGTGCTTCTTTTCTCCCACCAGGTGACAAGAGAAATTGCAACAGGCATTGTTAACAGTTCAGCCATGACGTCCATAGACGTCAGGTCTCTGGCCACTAGCATGATACATTTGATCACATCTATACATGCCATGCGGCACTCAAGGGGTTAAACAAAAAAAAAACTTTTTATTCAGTTCTTGAACTTTATTTTATTTTATTTCAGCAGATCAAGCAGGTCATGTTGTCTTTGTCTAGTGCTTCACACTAATGTAACATGTATAAGTTATAAAATGAAGTAGCTTAGTGCTGTGGACCTATGAACTTACTACCACAGATTGCCAAAGATATTCACTATCCAATTTGCCATGTGTAGAGTGCACCACTCAATGGTGACAAAGCAGGCCATGCTTGTCACCTTAATGAGGGTCACTGTTCACAGGCAGGAAAATCTAGCCAGACTGAATTGATGATTGCCTTGTAGAAACACACTGTGCAGTGTATGTATGTCTCTGCTCAAGGAAATTACTTGAACAGATAGTTCAATTGTTGTCTTTGAAGACTTCCCTTGTTTTAAGCAATCATCATGTCGGATTCCTTGTTACATATCTCACATGTCTAAGTCGAAAGGCCGGTTGATCACGTTCTATGCAGAACACCATTGTGATAAAAACCTGAAATAGCTCGCCCATGAGAGAACGCCTGCTTGCTCTTACTGTCCATACAGGTGCTTTTACTTAGATGAGGTCCACGATCAATGCTGCACAGGGTTGTCCTTTAACAATCATTGCGCAACGAAAATACTAACCGGCAATTCCCAAAAGGCAAGCGAAAAGAAAGAAATGCCACGCGGTACAGAAACAGACCATCTGATACCAGCAAAAGATGTTTTCATGGAGTATGTGTAATGTAATGCATGTGTGCAAACTTTCCTTCTCATAGAAGGAATGCTTCACATTTCTCACCTTTCTTAATCTCTCGGGCGCTGGCATTGTAATTCTTAACCTCGTCGCTTCCTGTTTCAGCGTCAGAAGCATGTTTCTCTCCTTTAGCAGGACGTACCAGAGCTTGTGAAGATCTACATCATCCTTTTGTCGCAGCTCGTCGATTCTCCACGATCGCCCAGCCTTGTGTCGTACTGCCTCGTCCGTTTCGAAGTCTGGAAAGAACTCCTCCAAACCAAGATTACGTGGCGTGCTGTTCAAAGTCCTGATAGAAGAGCCTTTAATGGTTAGCGTGCTACCTGTTCTACAGACATCTAACCCCCTAGCGCTATGGGTACAGAAGCAACGTACGGCTGGCAGTGCTCTGAGAACAGACCAACTCATTGCTCCATTCAAGAGAAGAAGCGGAGAACGAAGTAAACCAGGTTCAGGAGGAAAAAAAGTGATCTAGGCCAGGATATTTGCCAATAAACAACAAACAAAAGCGGGAAAGCAGTAATAAGCCTGAGGGTTGTTGTGTCAGGGTAGCTGCCCTCAGATTAGCACGAAGAGATCAACTCTCTCTTGAGATTAAGCCAGCACAACGCAGCTGTTAGTCGTTGCGGCAGCACCGACAAAAAGCTTCTAAGCTGCGTCGATACGTTTCTCGCCATTTTGCCATGGTTACGGTTGCCTTTAAGGTAGCCGCGGCCGAATATCTCCTTCTGCCATTGCGGAAGAGACGTTTCAGGTTCGACGGTGCATACATGTACCATGAGGACGGCTCCAACACTACAGTATTACACTACTAGTATTACATGTAGTTTCAATGTGATCTATTGTCAAGTGTAGAAAAAGCATAGTATTTTTTATGTTGGTTTATACCGTGGCAGCACACATTGGAATTTAACGAAAGCCAGGTCAGTCTTGACCAATTATCTTACTTTTGGGGAACACAGTGACAGGATGACTTTGATCAGTGCAATGCATATGTTTCAGCCTTTCTGAGTCAAGGTTGGTATCCAACTTATGCTTCAGCGTGGTCAGTGAGAGGCATTAGCTACAGCAATTTCTTTCTCTGGGCAAGATTTACGCACTATACAGTGTAATCTTAGGTAGCTTGACCGCTGAGACACCGGTTGCAAGCACTATCATCAATACTAATAAATGTGAATTTGACTTCCTGCAGGTAGACGAGAAAATGGGGCAACTATTATGACCCTGATTAACATCCTCGGTTTTCTGACTAACTCTACTTGTACGCGTATGCTCATATAAAGAAATGGCAAATATCATATTCCAATGCAATTGATACACGTTGTATACTAGTAGTTTACCAAAATTGGTAGTTGGACATATAGCCTGAGCCACCCCAGGCGCAGGCATGTTTTCTCCTCTGTAAGAATCCATAATTGTTAGCATATCCTGTCCAGACGTTTGTTTTTTTGCTAAATATCAAGTTTGAAAGTGCCACAGTGGCAAGGGAAATTGGCTCAATGAAATTTTCAATTGTCAAAATGCATCATGTCCCTATGCCTGCTATCAGATTTCAGACAATACATTACACACAGGACATGCTTAGAGCCAGTTGTGCACACTATTGGCTAAGCTGGCACAAACAAAATGACACACACAAACTGGTTAGACAACATGCTGCCATGCAAGCAGGCAGGTAGCTTAAAGCGATCACTACAACTTGCTCATGTTTCATTGGGAGAACAGAAAACATTTAGAGGAACTTGTTTGCAGCCCAGTCATAAGAAAGGAAAATTAAGATATTGTCATGAAGAAAGAAAAGGACTGACTCCCACCAGACAGTGCATAATTATTAATTTATTATACTTGAAGTTAAGAGGAAAACAGGAAGTGACAATCCTGGTAAAGTTCTATCTGTTAATGCTTCAAATCGTACCTACCCTTGCAAGATTTGCTAAAAGAATTCCTTGAAATGGAGAGATTAGAGCTAGGTGAAAAACTAATAATAGTTGTCTAAATTGTATATTATGCAATTTAGACAATTTTGTGAGCGGTATATGACAAAGGAATAACAATAAATAACATTGCTAACTCTCATATCATGTTCAAATATGACAACTCTAAATTCCTGAAAACTGCCATAGACTTGAGGCAAACTTTTCCTGAGAAATAAAAAAGTAGAGGCATTTTTTAAAAATTCAGCAAATTTTGAACAGGAAACTTTTTATCACAAGTTGATAATTGTCCTTCTTTGAACTACAGAGTGGCAAAATCAGGGGATTCTATGGGAGTCAAAACTTATTCAGATTTTGGAAAAGCTTCAGGTCATTGTAACAAGCTGCTGCATTATATCCTCTTTTGTGTACATTTTCCCCATGGACTGAAAAGTTGAGACATGACCAGCTCAGCCTCTGCAACAATATGTTCCTTGAAAATGATTTTAGTCCTGCTGCCCATGATCAACTGCAACCGAGCCACCTCATTGGTTGTATTTACTCTGCCTACAAGCAGTGTTGTGTTCGATTTCACTGAGTCACTCTGCTGGAAAGATGCTCCATCTTTGGCAAGTGAATTCCTTTCCCACCCAAATCCTTCCACAAAGCGTACAGACGGGGCATGAAAAAGAATGTCCAAAGAAGCGAGTTATGAGCTACAATGAGCCAGCCAAGCATGACTGGCTGGAGCAAGCCCTGATTAACGAAGAATGTTGGGGCTAAGCCTACCCATGCCAAACACAAAACTGTTGTAGCCATCCAAATAAGCCGTGCCTCATTCAAATTGTCAGGCAGCTTTCTCGTGAAAAATGCCATGACTGATGTGACAGCCAGCAAGAGAAGCGTGTAGCCTTGGCCAGAAACACTCCACCAGATTGTATACACACAAACAAAGACAACTTTGTCTTGGAAATCATATAGGTACCTGGGAGAAGAGGGTTTCACTGCAGCACCAATTCCAACTACAAGCATTCCTGATAAAGTAAAGCCGAGTGCCACTAGGATCTGTGTGCTTGTATTTGTCCAAAACTTTGAGACACGCCGCATCTGTCTCGTGCTAAAAACAACAGATGCCAGACGAGTTGTCTTGGTGAGAAGCAAGGCAGCACTAAACATAATTGGTAAAATGGAGCAAATCAATTTTGCCCTGCACGTGTGTTGGGTTGGCCTGAGGAAAAGCAATGGTAGCGTTATAAGACTGACGATCATTGTTATCAGGATGACTAGGCTAAGTTGAGTGTTACCAGCACGAATGACCGTTGATTGGTCGTGGTGGACGTAACAAATGATTGTCCCAACAAAAACAATGAGAAGAATGGCACTCAGTGGAGTGAGTCCCTTGCTCCATTCTGTCTCAAAGCCAATGAACTTCAGTGGCTTGGGTATGCATTTAGTTCCGGCAGAAGTCGTACCAGTCAGGCAGGGTATGCAGGTGGGTGCATTGGTAGTGTTGGAATATGTGTTTCTGATACATGGATGGCATGTCCAGCAGCATCTCGACTGATTGGAGATAGTCCGTGAAAAGCCAGGATTACATGGCAAGCTGCACGATGAGCTGGGTACACCACCTACAGCTGGTGCTGCTGTAGGTATATTGTTTTGTACCTGCTGAAATGCTGAGTTGCCTGCTAGGTTACTCTGAAGAAAAAGGAAAGACTGATTTACGTAAGACGGGATTGCCTTCGCACTCCAAAGGGCAAACTTCTCAATCCCTGACTTGTCATTATAGTACTCAATTGAGAAGAACGGTTGGCCATCCTGGTCCTCTGAAAAAATTGGCACAGAACAATTCTTTCGGGGTTCCATAAAACAACGAACATTTGCCTTCAGGTTTTTCAGAGCTTCCCGCAATTCATTGCCAGGTAGCATCTCTTTGCACTCATAGGAAGCAACGTTGACTTTTCCATTGATACGCTTTTCCAAGGCTACTGTGGCTGCCCGTAAAAGCACTTCATTGGCAGCCCAAAGCGATCGTATCTTTGCAGAGAAAATAGTTTGATCTGGCGTTTGTGAGCTAGTCAGGTTACATTCAGGAGAATACAAATTCCTTTTGTAGCAATTGGAAACATTAACTGGTAATTGACAATTAAACAGGGTCTCCCAATATTTGGCAAGGATAACGTTGTCAATGAACTTCTTCTTGCTGCGGGTGGTGACAGCTTCCTCAATAGCCGTTTCTAAAGCAAGCTCCTCCCCTTCGTTCATGAACCAATCAGCATGAGGACGGATTAGCAACATAGGAAGTGTAGAAAGTTTCTGTCGTGGATAAATGTGAAGCAAGTCCAGTTCATCTGACAATAGCCACACATGATTAGTCGTCAGGTTAGGGTGTAATGACCTCAAGAGAGCAGAACCGTGTCTTTGTCTGCTGAAAAGAATTACTGAAGTCGCTGTAGGATAAGCTCTTAACTGCTCAGCAATATCAACTATTGAGGAGTGATTGTCTGCTGAAAATGAACGATGAAATGCAATGCAACTCCGTGACGCTATCTGCATCCCTTCAGTAATCTGAATGTAGGTCGAATAAGCCAGCTGACCATAGTCTCTTTCAATATCGGATAGAAACACGACATACTTCCAGTGAAATTTATCCACGAACTCTGCTACAAGCTTAATTTGGTTATGCAGTTTAGGGACCGTTCGGAACAAGAAAGGATGCGTATCACCATCCATGTCGTTATTTGACGCCCAAAACGTTACGTGTGGAATTGAGAAGGACGATAAGAGCTCAGTCACAGCTCGGACCTCGATACTAGTTTCTGGTCCGACAACGGCTTGTATGCTGTTGTAGCAGCTTTCTTGCTGGCATAAAACAGTTGAATCGGAGGCTGCAATGTAACGCTCAATCACTTTAGTGAGAACGCTCTTCTTCTGCACCATTTCAACGCCAAACTTGAGTGCTTCTCGCGGACTCGCACAAGTATCTTGGACGACGTGGTGCACCCATCGAACCTCATTCTGGCCCGTTGTACTTCCATTGCGTTCTCCAAAAGAATGTTTCCATGTTTTCGAGAAAGAGTCGGCAGAATGTAGCAAGAGCTCCGAGGATTGCATAGCTGATACGTTGCGAAACCCAGTACAGCTCCTGGTTGTGCTATCGAAACTGTCATGGAACGGTACCATCGCCGCGATAAGTAAAGCAGCCTCCTTTCTGTTGAGAGAGCAGGTCTTGCTTAGCAATGGTTCTAATTCAAGCGGCGGAAGGCCCCGCTGGCCAACAGGAGGAATCCGCCCGGTTTTCTGCGCTGGGCAACTACTGCTATTCGCCCCATCAGCACAGGTGAAGATAGTTGCAACAATCACGACAAAGACAGCTTCTCTACCCATGGTCAGCATTCTTCCTGTAATTGTCGGGAAGTACAAATAGTCCACCGGGAGACAACGTAGTATTTTTTCGTCTTTCTTTCTGCAGCAGCCTGTCTTAGAGGGCTACATTTGAAGGAGCGATTTGTTTGCGCTCGGCATTTTGGATATCAGTGGCTTGTTTCGCTGTCCCATTTAGTGTACTTGGCCTAAGGTGATTACGACTGTGATTTCCGTTGCACCAGCAGAACAGGCGGCAAACAAGCGTAGACCATCGATACTGATCTGTTTTTTTTTTTTCATTCAAGATTCCCACATGCGCAGTATTACCTTATCATGCTAAATATAGCTTCGACCTTTCTTGGAACACGTAGAGTAGATCTAGGCAGAAACAGGGAACATACGACCCAGGAGCTACATGCTAGACCAAGGAGGATGAAGTTAAAACGTCTTGACAATAGCCAGGAATGATCGACTCTAAAAGTAATAGTCCAGTACTAGTACACACTAGCGTGAGTACAGGAAACATGAATAGAGGACGTACTTCCCTCTACGGCCAGTTCGTGGACGGCCTTGTACGCTATCGATATCGTTCGTCAGTTGCCTGGCCCAATAGTAGATCTACTGGCAATAGAGAGCTAAGTTCCTGAGATCAAACCCCAATAATAGTAAAGTTTCACGTATGGCTCATGTGTAATCTTTATACGTGTCGCGTTCATTGATCATAGATGACAATCTGTTACTACTTGTATTGTGATGTGCTTTCGCATTTTATGTCGACCTTCCGTATTTGTACTTTATGACCTTTATATTATTATTATTGTTATTATTATTCCAAGAAGGTTTTATTATTATTATGCAGGAAGATGAGTGAGCGACAACAGAGAAAGGAAAGACCACTTAACTAAAAGAGAAAAGTAGAAGGTAGAGAACCG
>JAOWAW010123963.1:0-12149 GCA_028565695.1 Nicola tetela
AGTATTTGTCTGTGCCTTGCACATCAGTGCCATCAGAACGTGTTTTTTCAGTGTCAGGATTAGTTGCAAACAACTTATGAGCTTCACTGACTGCAGAGAATATAGATGCATTGGAGTTCTTGGACAAGAACATTCATTTCATCGACGCTCTCCATGACGGCTGCAGGGATACTCTTCAGTATCCACACATGCAGGTGAAGAGTGAGGAAGGAAGCACATGCAGTGGTATCAATACTGGAAAGTACTACATGGAGGCTGATGCTAAAAGTAATCAGTCTGATGACGAATATGATGGGCTCTTGCCCAAGCTACACTATGATTGACACTTGCTGTGAAGAATTGTACATGTACTATCCAACAGGAGTAAGTTACTCAGGCTCTGATATGCATGTCAAAATATTGAAATTCCTTAAGGAACATTTGTGCATTCGTTCGTTAAGGAAATGGAATGTTCATTAGCTATTTTTCCACATTCGTTTCACCCCTAGTGGGAACTAATACCTGGAAACCAACCATTGTCATCAACACCCTGGTAAAAGAATGCTTCAGTAGAATTCCGTGTATGAACAAACCCATAGTCTAAGCCCAATCAGCGTGCTAGCACTGGAAAGCGCAGTAGCCAAGCGCTTCTACAATGGTATTGCATTTCTTTTATATAGCAACTGTTGCTTTCTCTCTATCTCTCTCTGAATCTCTGTTTAGCTATTTCTTTTGCTCACTCACTTGCAGGTTTGCTCTCTGATCAACAATTACTGTACTTTTACTAAGGTCATTGACAAAGTATAATGTGCTCTGATGTGTTCAAAATGGGCCCATTTTGTGGTGAAAATGTGATTTTTTTTTCAAATTTTCCAGGGCACTGCCCTGAACCCCATTTGGGGGTTTGCAGCACCCCCAAGACCCCCAGGTGGATTTTTGATCCAAATCCCGACGAAATCTTTTGGACAGCTGGTGGAAAATCCTAGCTAGAGCCCTGCAACACCATGCAATGTGCAGCCACCCTGCCACTTTAAGCATTCCCTACACTCGATGGGCTAATCTTTCCATGTGTCAAAAAAACCCACCGAAAATAGCACCATGCAAGACATCACTGATGATTGTAACTATAAACGTCAGTGGAACGTGTAGTTGAGGACACGTCAGAATCAGGACACTGATCTTCAGTCTTCCATCTTACTAGTGAAGTGCATAATTTACCTCTGCCAGTGGCTCATTCATTTCACAGCTGTTGATGGGATGCCTTGCAATAACCCATGCACTACAATTGGAATCATTCTGTTAAGAATACCCAACTTTATTGAAGATAGAATACTTGTGAAGACACAACTCTTCATAAACATGCACTCAGAGTAATTTAACCCGTGGCTCCCTAACAAAATTCCAATATGGCAGCTGGGTGACCCGCACAGGCATAGTTAAATGCACATTCATCATGATGTATGTGGGAAGGCCAGTATGCATGGCACATTGTGCAGCCAGCTCGCGAGAATGAGTACACTGCAATGCACTTTAACAGCTGCTGCTGCGCATGCAGCACGTTGGTATTTTACTAGTAGTGAGGACTGAGAAGGAAGCCATGAATGAAACCTGGGATAACGTTCATGTGCATCTAGAAATTACCATTCGGATACGTACTTTTGGGAACAGACTGTATACTTTTAGAGTCAAAACATACATTTTCACAAAGATTCATATTATATCTGGTCCAGTCCCTAGGAAGATTCAGAGCTGCCGGTGGGGAGAATATTGCGCAAATGAATATTTATTCTGGCCACATCCTTACTTCTTGACTTCTTTCTAACCTTTGAGCACAATATTCTTGAGCAACTAAGTGCACACTCCACTGGCCTCCAGGATTATCAAACATCCCATCACCATACCTATTGCAATGAAAAGGCATTTCTTGCTATGACAATCATTACCAATAATTTTTGCACCTTTTCTCCAACTTAGACTGCACACACATTCAGCGAACTCCAAGTTGTGGCAACCAAACAACATACCCAAAACAAAATTCATAATCTGAGCAGTGAAGATTTCGATTTTCCTATCAGCTAGACGCTCATACCACTGCAGGGTCTGCTCTGCTGCGTGTAGTCTAAGCCAGCAAAACAGGCCAGAAAAGTATTGATAATTGCATTTGAGCAGTTATTGCTACAGAAATGAGTACATACATTCAGGTGGTTTAAGTACAGGATCCCATTTAAGAGTGGGGTGCCCATTTTTTCACTTTCCATCAACTCTGGTCAAGTCTACCCTTTGGTTTTTCTTTAAACAATTTTGAATAAGTAATGAACTTAAAACTTTCAAGCAACACTTGAAACAGCTCTCTCATTCCATCCCTCTCTCTCAGCTTACCTTCTGGGCAGTCCTTTATGATCCGCAGCCCGATTGAACAGTTAACCATCATCACTGGATGAAGCTCAAACCCTGACCCAAAATCTGACCCGTCGCCCACAGTACAGTCCCATCCATCCCTTTCAAGCTCATTTACTTCTTCTCCAGAAAACGTCAATTGTCCAGTAACCGAATAATTGAGATCCACCATCAGGATAGAACTGTTACCGACTCCACGACAAGGAAATGTTGTAGTGAATGCTGCAAAACACCAACACAATGCAGTATTATATCCATATGTTAGCCATCGTCAGTTGGGCATCCCCCCCCCCCCAACACTAAGTAAGAAATTAAAGCACCTACACTACAACTCATCACTGTAACAATCATAAAGGTAAACTTCAATCAACCTAATACTTCCCTACACAACAACATGGCAAAACCATGCTTTCTTGTCTGAATGATTTCTCACAAGCTGAGATAATACAGTGCTATAGCAGGATCATTCTTCACTCTCTTACTAGCTTACAATCAAACTCTACTGATGTAAATCATTGTTACCCAAGCCTACTGCCACTTGCTGTAAAATAGTAAAAACAAACCAGCTGAACAGAAGCATGCCTTACTTTGAAATTGTGTGGAGTTAACGACACCCCTCATTGGAATTCCGATCACCACTGGCTTTTGCATGATTGCTGTGTTGGATGACAGAATCTCCATGCTGTAGAAAACGGTTTCCTAAGAATTCAAGAAAACCAACATATTTGCATGGGTATTTAGACAGACTATTGAAAAAATGTTATATCTTCTGAGCATTTTACACGTTCCTTTCACCAAAAAAACAAAAGTAGATGGCCACGAGGACATACTCCTTGTGATCCTCTTCCACCTCTTAGGTCAGTTAAGCCAGTAACGCAGTACTTTTTGCAAAAACCTTGGTCTGGTCAATTTTTTCCAAACAAGATCGTTCAATTGGTTTGTTTAACCTTTAATTTGAAGTTTTTAGTTTAATATACTTGAATTGCTGTCCAAAGGTGTCATTTTACAGCAAGAAAGAGGGCTTGGAAAGTGCTGACATTGATGGAAGGCAAAAAGTTCGGTGAAGAAAGAAGCATGATAGTGCACCTGAAATGAGTCGCCTCAACATTGCAGAAAGACAGAAAAGAAGAGAAAGTGGCATCTGGTTGATTCACCATAGGTGCTTGAAGCCTCTCCCATATTTTAGGTATCAGAATTAAGCACAATCTCGCTTGGATAAGCTGGAAATGCACACAGTTTCCCTGAAACCACACTCCTTTCAGTTGGATTTGCCATCTATAAATCCTTTAGCATCCGAACATGTGCCTTTTAGCGTTTCACCCCCTCTCTTTCCATGCCTAAATCAGCAGAGGGAGAGAAAACCTCCGATCGGAAAGCCCAAATAAAAGTACACCTTCGGTGCAGTAGCTGCCTTGGTTGACGACCCTTATTTACCATAGAAACTGGGTGTCCTTTGCACCAACAGCAGGGTTACATTGCCAACGTGAAATGTCCAAAAGTCAGTAGGTAGCCCGCTCTCTTTGCAAAGAATGTTGCTCACTCTTCAGCAACTAACCACACTTGCTGCATCAGTCTACTACCACTCAGTCCATTATTTTTTTAAAAAGAAGCTCACTCATTGATTTTGTCGAGTGATGACGTGGAAGTCCACCATGATCAGAATCTACTTTCATTTTATGGAGTCAAGCCTGACTCTTGACCAGCGGTTGACAGCTAAACAGTTGAAATTTGCAGTTTTGGAACAATACACATCAAATCTCCGCTACTGCTCGTGGCTAGGAAGCAGGGCTTCACGCCACACTGACCATGCAAGTTGCAACAACAACCACATAACTGATGCATACAGCTGTCTGCAACTAACTTAGAGCCAAAACACAGTGTGTCATAACATAATTCAGTAGTGTAATATTTTAGGTGAAACAGAAGAAACAAAATTCAGTAGAGAAATTTCAGTACCGGTGAAGTGTATGAGCTAACAGCAGATCAAACATATAGATGGCATGTATGAAATTTTCAGCTGTCTTCAATTTTAGATAAACTCTCCTCATACCAAAATTACCAAAAAAAATTGCACTGAAAGTTTCAATTTTTTTTTTACAGTATGTGAATTACCCTGCCACGCATGCCACACTGACTATAAGCTGCTCACTGCTGTACACGCAGTGCACCACCAGTACAAGCACACATGCATAGACCTGGGCCCGTTGACAACTGACACAAGATAGACTTGGATTGGAGTTCAAATGATAGCGACTGCCTCGACCAGGTATAGCCAGGACTCACGATGGAGGAACTAAAAGACCACAGTGCCAGCAAAAAATGTCCTTTTTTCTAAACAGTTGCCAAAGGAAATCGCCAGCTGGCTCTGCCGGTATGCTTTTGAGCATCTATTTACTCCCCTTTTTCTATTGGTAGGCATCATTACATCTTCGGCAAGGAATTTTCTCGCTCTAAAATCGGTAGACTACTGACAAATCGGCAGAGTTGGTAACCCTACAACAGCCCCTAATGTGCCCCAAGAATAATTGCTGATAGCACACGGCAAGTGTTGGTGCCAGTCATGCATCTAAACATTGTATTCATTTGATGTGATTATGAATCGCATGCAGTATTAGCCTATGAATGTAATGTAGATATGTGCAACCAGGGCACAAGCTGTGCACACATCTCTATACACAGCATGTATACACAGCACAGATCACTGTGGCAGACGGTTATGGACACGGCTTAACCCACCTGAGCACCCAGAAGAGAAGTACTGTCGACTCTATCTCAGGGAGAGGTGACTGACTGATTGTGGCCACAATATATTACCTACCATGGGCATAGCAGTGCTGTGGAAAGTGATCCGGCCATTTGGAAGACATAGTAGAAAGGAGGTCTGAAGGTGCTGCCGTGGAAAAATTTAAGATTAAAGGTGGCTTGACCCCCATGTTTTTGATTTTCAGAAAACTACAATCAATATTTTGAGACATGTCCAGCGGAAATCTGTTCACAATATAAGGGTTAAAAATGACACACACTCCAAAGTTACACAAGCAACAGCAACTCACTAAATGATCAGGCAAGCAAAGCCTTGATATTAGCCCATGAAAAAGAATGAATTATATGAACTCTACATGTATTTACACAATAACAAGTATGAATGATACACAATAACAAATATGGATGATACTTTGGCTGCAAAGTTGGCTGCCCAGATTACCAGTGTTTAGATGCAGCTACATGTGCAGATCTGCTGCTTGGAAAGATCCAAACAAAGTGCGTCAATGATCACTACTGGTGACGTTGATGAATTCATTGCCAATGTCCAGGACAGAAATATGATCAGTCCTCTCCTTGTGAATATGGAGGATCATGACAGCATTGAGGCGGATCTGACCCATTGTGGACACGAGATACATCTTCAAACAATGCATAGCAGAAAAAGACCACTCACTTATGGCATTCGTTGCAGGGCTGACTAGAATAAGATGCACCACCTTCAGCACTTCAGAAAACACAACTTGCTCTGCTGCTGAGAAGTTCTGCAGAAATGCAACAATCTCCTTCAGTGAGTACTGCTCTAGAGACAGCTGATGCTGTAGCTGGGAAAGCCGAATCTTTAGTTTATCTGGATCAAGATTATCCCCATAAAAGACAGTGACTGCAGCAAGAGGGTCCATTATTATCATCACCGCAAGCACTCTGCAGGAGAAGGTCTTCTAGCTGTCAGTAAACAACGGAGCCTGGCTAATCAAACCAAGCCTTGATAGTGGCAACTGCATTGTCAAGGATTTTGAAAGACGTTTGACGATAGAGATCTTCAACTGATGCTGGATAGTGTGCAGGCATGGAGCCAGACTCATAACGGTTTGCAATTGGTCTTTTCCTCTTCCTGGGCAATTCTGGCTTGCACACATTAGAGTCCGCACTCTTCTTCAATATTGCTTCCCAGAAGAGTTGGAATGCTCCGTTGGTCCTAAGCTTTTTCAGTGTAGTAACTGTGAGTGAAGCAACCCTTTGGCCTTCAGATGCAGAGATCATTGAGCTTTGCAGGGCAGCAGGCAGGTTGTCACAGTGACCAAGAACTAAGCGGGACAGGCTGATGCCAAAAAAAGAAGTGGAAATACTCCATCTGCGTTTTGACACCAATTACACAGGCCCAAACATCAGGATCCACATGTCCATCAAGAATGTCCTCCCATAGCTCCTGGATGACTGCATAATTGTCCTTAATGCTCTGAAGGCTCTTAGCTTTAACTGTCCAATGTGTTGGCCATAGAACATAGAAGCCTGGTGTGTCAGGAGATATCCGTTCCTTCAGTTTGTTGATTTCGGAATTCATTTTCAGGGAATACTTAATCAGCTTGCCAATTTCACTGGCAACATCAAGAGCATCCCTGGTGAGTTTAGTGGCTTTGATGGTATCGCACATCACCAGATTCAGAGAATGCCCATAGTAGTGGACACACAAGGCCCTTGGTTCTTCTGCTGATAGTTCGCTGCCTCTCCATTTCTCTTCCCACTCATATTTGCTCCGCCATCATAGCACTGTCCATGACACCAACTGATTTTAAGGTTGAGGTGTAGCATGCAGTCTTGCAAAGCAGTCACAACTGAGTTTGAGGAAATACCATCAAGGCTGTACAGGCCAACAAATTCTTCATGCACTTCCAGCTTAGCATCGACATTTCAGAAGCAGATTGCCAACTGTTACTTGTTAGAGCTATCAGTGCACTCATCTGCCATAATGGTGAAGATCTCAGCAGAGTGAAGATCCTTGGATATGCATCCCAGTATATCATGTGCCATCAGCTGCAGAATTTCATTCTGTATCTCAGGAGAGCAATATTTATCAGATTTCCACTCCATCCAAACTTTCAGACCATCCTCCTCCTCCTCCTGGTGTTCAAGGAGTTGTATGAAATTGCTCTCCATGTTATCGTCTTCATGCAATGATAGACCTTGTCGCCCAAAAAACTTTATGTTTCACAAAATCTTCAGCAACATCTGGCAATTTTCCTCCTTTTCCTTAGCATGCACTGCAGACAGAGCTTCACCAACATCCCCCACAGTTTTCAGCAATCACCATCACCTGAATGGCATCTCTATAGCACTTCGAGTTTTCATGTCTGCAGAAGCCTTCAATGGCATCCTTGCAGTTATAAAAACTCTTGGAAATAAATGCTGCATCTTTCGAAGCTGCCTTCAAATTCCCCTGTTTTTTAGCACAAGCGCACAAATGACAAAACACGGCATCTAAAGACTCATTGTAATGCAACCATGTAAACTTATCAAACCAGCAGAACTGGAAAGAGCACCGCACTACATTCTTTTTACCAAAGTCCCACTTTGGGAAAGTGAATTTCTTTGGCTGGTTTGGCTCCATGCAAACTCAGTATATAATTTACCTCACAAAATCCTACATCTCGACTGAAACCCAACAGGAGAAAGGTGAAAGACAACACGTGTGCAGCCACATGCTTGCGACATGGCGTGCATGATTGCTTACATGGAGGTGCTATGTGCACTGCGATTGGGCATAATGACCAGTGCAACGAAAAACGGTATTCTAACTGTGAACTATAAAGGAATAAAGGAATATGTTAGCTAACTATAGCGGCTCAACACACTCTGTTTTCTCAAGTTGACAATGGTTAGATCTACAGGTGTAAGAACTTCTATAAATAGCTGTACGATAGAAATCTCTAGACACTTAGGGCTGGACATGTCATGCATGATCATCATGCTGGGGATGATGATGATGTCTGCTCTTGCATCTTGGTGACCTCCAGCCAACGTGCTGCATGCTTCGTATCATAGCAGTGTATGAACTGATACATGATGCACAAGAAGTTTGGTGCATGCTCTGGTGCATGTTCTATCTTAGGGGTGCTGCTAGTTTTTTTTTTTTAAGGAAAATTGTGGTCCAGCCAAAGCCAGACCGCGTGCTATGCCTAAGCCTACAGCATTTCCTTCATCAAAACCAATACACAAGAAGAAAAGCAACAACTCACTTACATTCTCCCTGACCCTCCATTCCATGGTCACAAATGGGACATCCTCTCTGAAGAATGCTACTTTGTGTTCGTTTAATCCTTTCAAAAATTGTTGTGGCAGAGAGTTGTTGACAAATGTTTTTGTCTGCAAAGCCTGATACATGCGTTCGTCTGAAGAGAATAAAAAGCTTTACACTCTCAGTTAAGTTAAAGTTGCTTCACCGAGACTGTCAAAAGAATGCTTCATATGACCCAAGCCACTTCCTTACACTCCAACATGCAAATATATTCTCACCACAAAATGGAATACATTCCCATACCAGGATCTGTTTTTTTCACTCTGAAATAGCAGACTCAACAGCTAGTCTGGGTTTGGTTGTATTCTATAACCAGAATTGACAAAAAAATGTACTTTCTGACTAATAACAGGGCTGGTACACAGCTACTGCACTCTGTGGACTTACTGTGCCCATTCGCTGATAGAACTCATCAAAGTTAGCCTAGACTAGCATTACTTGCCACTCTTGGAAGACATGCTGGCCTCATGGTTGCGTCACTCCAATGCTCAAGCATCGACCTCCTCACTTTGTCCATTGGATCTACCGTTGCAGGCTCACTTCAGGCTCACTTATCATGACTGCAACATGACAGCAGCCAATTGCAACACCAAGCCTTGCCTGGTACGTGCAAGGCATAGAACTAAAAGGAGCTAACAGTCTACGAAGCATGGTCAGTCCTGATCACGGACACGAACATGTACTACATGTGTACAGTGGAGTCCCACCTTGCCACTACCCCAGAATTGTGACTGCCCCAGAATCACGGCTACTTGGTCACACCCATCTGCACTGCCATACATCTAAATGGAAAAAGTTTCAGAAATAAGACCACCTCGGATTTCACCTGGAATTATGACCAATACAAGCAGTGTCGGACCTTAAGCCTACAGGTCGCCACCTATAACATCTGCAACATTGCCAGAGAGACGATAGGTAACACCTGAAGCCATCAAGGCTCACAATGTATACTGGCATGGGTTTGCAGGAGTCTACTCACTTGGCATGCTGCACAACACCTGGCCACATGCCGCAGATTTCAACATAAAGCTAGCGTTGCATGATACTGATCCATCTGCAGGCACTGGGCTGACATATTGAAGCGAAGCACGTCAGCATCAACATGCAAAGAGTTTTCTTTGGAGAAGACTGCTTGATTTGGACTAAGTGGTGGCAAATATCAGGCAGCTATCTGCATATCTGGAATAGCAAAAAACCAAGTTCAGGGTATCCTGAAATAGTGTGTATATTGTTAGACTCAATCAAGAGTCGAGACAGAGTAATGATAGTCCGGCACGGAAGCTTAGTAACTGTGCTACACAAGTGAGCATGAGGACACTGACAACTTAGTAGGAGTGTTTTCACTGAACGTGTGCTGGGAATACCCTTTGATGGACCAATGGCAATGATGTCACATGTGTCTGTTGCTTGGTCTCCAGAGTAATTACAAGTTTCAGAATATAGGAATTTATGCATAATCTATTCTCCCCAGTGTTGCAAATATGTCAGAGTATATATCTGGCAATATCTTCCTAAGAAGTAAACAGCTAGCCACAAACAACAGTATGTCCTTTGTGAAGTACAGTACACTACATGTGTTGCCTAGAACTTGAGACCTTGTACAAAAGTGAAGCCACACCCAAATCAAAGTCATGCATGAACAATAACGTTTCAAGCGATCTTTCTTTGAAGCAACTCAAAACAAAGACAAAACCAAGCTGTCAAAAAATACAACATTGATGTGTGTAACATTTGTAGTGAGCACAGGCTTGCACCACATTAATTAAAATTGTGGTTCACCATAACAACATTGCACTGCAGTGATCAAAATGGCAGCTCACAATGACAACATGCTACTACACAACACCGTGTGCAAGAAGGAAATGCAAGGAGATTCTTCAGCAAGTTTTTCATAAAAACCTCATGCTGGCAGACAACGCTGTGAAGACAACATGATTAAACAAGTCTCCCATCAGAATACTGACTTACGGAGGTACTTCTTTGCATATGGTAGATTCACTCTCAGCGTAAAGGCCAAACAAGGCTCCATCCACGCTCCAATCGCTATAACACTGACTAAGTATGACACCAATGCAGGTGAAATGCTGCAACAAAGGCACACCAATCAGAGATGGTGATGCTGAGAACAGCTGGACAGTGAACCCTTTCCCTTCCTCAGTGAGGAACCATACTGGACCTGTTCAATAAAATGCATGTGAATGTGTTGAGTGAATCTGTTCGCAGCCATTTGATTTTTATGGAATTCACATGGTAACTGATTCAACAAATGTGAATCTACTTACCCTCAGGGTGTTGAATCGATTCACGCTCATTGAATTGATTCCAGAATGAATAGAACTAAAATCAAATGGCTGCGAATGGATTGATTCATATTTTATAGAACAGGCCCACTGAGACATCAGCAGATTCAGAACTTGCAGACCACATTTCATGGCCCCTTCACTGCTTGTGGAGCCCAAGCACATGCGCTAATCTTTTCTGTCTGCCAAATGAAGTAAGAGAGACAGAAAAGTGAGCATCCTGACACGACACCAATGTGGTTACCTATCTACGGTTGCTATGGAGTTCTATCTTGGAGACAAATGCGCTTGCACGCTCCTGTGACAGGCATCGTGGTTGGCTCTTCTTGCCGGCCACATTCTGTTTGTTCTTGCTCTTCCTCTTTCCAAGCTTTAGCTCTGTCTTGCTATCTGAATACACCAACCACTACTACTACTGCCTTGATGTCAGTGTGCTGTTACTTTGGAGCCGACAGAAAAAATATGTTTTGTGATGCCATCAATAGTCATGGCCAAGAGATCAAGAGAAGGCTAGATTATCCAATTATAAGAAACAATTTCAGATCTTTTCTTGGCACTACAAGGTTCTTAAAATGACAAATGTTGGCATTAAACTACATGTATGTTTTCAAGGTGAGAAACACTCTGAAAGAGCACCATTCAGATATCTCAGGTGATTTAACCCGTGGCTCCCTACCAAAAATCCAATATGGCGGCCAGACAATCTGCACAGGCATAGTTACATGCACGTGCATCATGATGTATGCAGGAAGGCTGGCCAGCACGGCACATCGTGTAGCCAGCTTGCGAGAATGGGTGTACAGGTATGTTGTAATGCACTGTCACAGCTAGCTACATGGGCCGGACAGCTGCTGCTGTGCACACAGCACGTTGATATTTTACTAGTATTGAGGATTGAGAAGAAAGTCGTAAATGAAACCTGGGCAAAGAAAGTATGACACTACACCATTCGACTCGTTGAAGAGGCAGCCACTCTTCCGGCTAGGTCGATGCAAATCTTACAGAACACAGCACTAGAGTAAATCTACTGTTGATCAGCACTGTTTGTGGACATTAGTATAGGTATACCTAGAACAGAGTACAGCACCAAAGACCTGAAAGTTGCTGTAGGGAAATGACGTTTGGCCGTCGACATTGAAAAGTTTTGCGAGGTTCCGCTCCGATCTCCTACTGACGGTCAATCTGGGGTTCTGTGTCGTTCCTGCTTCCACAAACTTGGTACATCATCTGAAAAGTCCGAGGAGTTTGGCTGAGTAGTTCAAGTCTAAATGCGGACAAGCGTCGCAAGCAGCAGCCGAACAGGAAAGAACCACCGCTATTGACTGCACTGCGACTGCAAGAACGCCTCAGATCCAGCGGTCGAGAAAAGACGGCCCAGTACTTGAGAATGTCGTTTTTGGTGGCGCGCATCCGCA
>JAOWAW010123986.1:0-12148 GCA_028565695.1 Nicola tetela
GAGAGAGAGAGAGAGAGAGAGAGAGAGAGAGAGAGACAGAGAGAGAGACAGAGAGAGAGAGAGAGACAGAGAGAGAGGGAGAGAAAGAGAAAGAGAGAGACACACATACACAAAGCATGGGTGATTGGACTATGCAGGAGATAATACAGAAAAGGATAGACCCCCAACACTGCACGGGACCGGGTAGAGGGCTTGGATTAGAAAAGAAAAATAGAACAGTGGACAGCGTACCAAAAGAAGATACACGTGAGTTTCCTTATGTTAAAAGACCACCACTATTACTAGGTCTAGGGAGCCATACTGCAACACTTACACAGACTCATAGCGGCCCTAGGTTATTGACTATAGCTACTACAGACTGGCACCTGTAGACTACACCACGGCTTAAGCTTGTAAGGTGTGAGAACCTGTTCAGCTCTCTACTCTCTTAAAAGTTTGGGCTCTAAAGGAATAGGAATGACATTTTAATTGCTATGGGACTCTCCTTAGGATTGAAGGGTTGCACTTAGAATAAAAGGTATGCCGTCAGGAAAGCTAGAATTCGGAGATATTGAGTTCACCAGCCACCTGGGATTCAGATACTTTCCAAAATGCATCTTTTCTGATCGCTAACTGGTACCACCGCAATCCAAACCATTCCACTGACTCCTTGGTGAGAATGACACCTGGTACACAGAGAAGAAACATCCCAACTTCCCGTTCATAAGAATGAAACACTGACACCGGACCAGAGGAAAGTTTAATTTGGACAGCACAACTGGGAGTTGAACCCAGTGCCTTTTGTTTGAATGCTCTAGTCAGCCAACCACTGAACCCTCATATCACAGCCCCAACTGCATGAACTGTCCAACCTCCAGTTATAATGCCATGGCTGCATTGCTGGGTAACTGCAGTGCCGCAGTCTTCTAATCCGACAGTGACCGACACCATGCAGTGTATGGATAAATCAATGAGGAAAGCACGATCCTGATCAGGTTATTATAATCACGACACATGGTGTCAGTCGTTGTCGGACTAGATGATTGCAGCATTGCAGCAATATCGGAGTCACCCTGAATTTGAGTATGCACAATATGATCAGGTTCTGAGAATTCCGCAATACGCTCGACTATATGAACTACTCAGGCGGTGTTATGCTCTGACTATTTGCCATTTTCCCTGTGCATACAAGCTGTTTTGCCTGGCTTGACCTGCACATCGAAACCACCTTTTGACAGCTAGCATAAGTCCTTAGAGTGCCTAAGTGGATATTTTCATTTCAGACAGGGGAAAGCTGAAAACCTGCGCGAAATTCTCAGATTTTGACACAGGAAGGGAATTATAAACGCAGACCCTTCTGAAGGTGTGACCTGCGCTAGATTTGAATCCACTACTACAGTGGTTAGAGTAAGGCTCTCTTTCACACATCTGGCCAATCTATACCTGTTTAGAAATTCACTGATTAATATTTTCCTCCTGGAGTGAATAACGTCCCAAATTCTTAACAACTTATGACAGTGGGCCACAGACAAATAAATACCTCAGATAGTACAATGTGGCAATATGTTATTGTACACCTGGACACATTAGCTTCTATTATATATCCTGCTGAACAAGCTGCACCAACGTTCAGCCACATATTTTCTTGCAACTAGAAAGACTTTAGCACTATATTTCTGACACATCAATGTACTTTTCTTCATTTTCTGAGCCAAGAGTTCGTTATATCCATCTTGTGAAAATCACAAAAGCCTAGGGAATTTGATTTCAAACATTTTTGGGATTACTGCATTCTGAAACACAGTGCTGCTTCAATTTAGTCTTGCCTTGAGGGTTAACATGTCCAATTTCCTCCTTTTCTTTCCCAATATTTACTGGAGTCCCGGAACACTCTACTTTACTCGGCCAGCTATGGCAGTGCACTTAGAGTTTAGTGTATGTAACGTGTTTAACCTGTGTGATCACTGCCTGTTGATGTTGTTACCTTGGTAACAAGCTGAGTAGTTTGCATACTTTGGGGCATTTCGAGGAAAACTGGTTTGGCAAGCTGCAGAAGGTGAGCAGATAAAGGATAAAAGTACAAGGTGGTTGTGTAATATGAAAAAGAAAGAACAATTTTTTTATGTAGCCAGAGAGACAGACAGAGATGTGTTCTTACTTATTTCTAGCTTACAGATATAAGTTTCAGGCCTTGAGCGCTAGGTAAAGTCATAGCTCAGCTTGCCGTTTACAGTATCATTCATAAGCCTCACACATTCTGGATAAGTCATATTCTCTGCCCATGAGTAGGTATACTGAAGAGGTGCCTCTGTCTCATTGTACCCTCTCCCTGATGATGCCCACGAAGCCACTTCTGACTGGTTGGTCAGTGCTATCCAACATGTTTTTAGTTGGTCTGAGTTCCATTGAAGCCGAGCTACAAGGAAATCTAGCTCAACGATGTTGTCGATCTCAATGAGGTGAGCATCTTGTAAACATGAGACACATATTTCCTGAGCTGTCTGCCATGTTTCATGTTCAGTGGAGTCGCTGAAATAGTAGCAGCTGCCTGTTTCCTCATTCAGCTCCCAGTTGGCTGGACAAACTCAAAAATCAGAAAAGCAGACAAGGAGAAATTATGCTGAGAAGAGCTACCACACTGCGTGTGTCTACTTCTAGAACACATGGACACATATGCTTCTTCTGTGGGTTAAAGTTATTATCTCCTTCTCCAGCGAACAGCCAACCTGAGGCTATAGTTCAATGGTAGGAGAGTTTTTGTTTTCTACGTCTCTGCTCTTCATCAGAGCGGATAAAATGAAGTATGTACAAACTAGTCATATTAAAGCAAGGGAAATATCAGTCACTCTAAACGTAGCGTCCAAGCACATGCTCAGCTGGCCTGGGCCTTAACCTACTCTCAATGTGGTCAAACAGACAGGTGTGCCACGACCAACTTGGCTTTACCTTATCCGCGTTTTAAGTTGTATATACTCATTAGGGTATTATAATAACTGTCGCAAGGTTTGGGGAGGGGGGGGGGAGGAGATTGCTACTTACTGCTGTGAATGCAACAACAGAAAAACGGAAGACTATTGCAAACTTCAACATGTACGGAAAGGGATAACTTTGTCATTTTCTGCACTGTAATTTATTGTCAAGAAAACGGGAAGTGCAGCTGATGTAAGGAGAATGAGCTGCACTTGACTTCAAGTTCCAACAGTCTTTAATTCATTATCAGCAGTGAAACAGCTAGTGGAGAGTGATATAAATTGCTCACAGGGCAAGAATATCATACACAGAAACAACTTACTGTCACAAAATTCCTCAGGTTCGTTGTGTGTACATCCTCGCCTACACTTATCAAACTTGCCAGCATCAGGACCACAGCCACGACAACAGCTCATGCATGGATTTCTTGTGACTGCAAAAAGACAAATGTTCCAATGAGTATTAGCTGCTACTGCTCTTTTCCACAGGCTCACTCATATCCAGAAAAAAGTAACAAAATATGAAACCAGGTTCCTTTTTGAATCATTCTGTAGACAAGCAATTTATGAAATTGCTTACATCTTTGGCAAAGGATAGAAAGTAGCCTGCTGCAATCAACATAGGTGTAATTACGTCCATCTTGAACAGGGCAATCATTGTTAATGGCTGGTATGGGTGCATCTGTTCAAAAAGCAAATTGTCTCCAGAAGATTGGCGGCAGTCCAACAGAGTCGCATGCCTCCAGCTTGACCCTGCAATCGGCCACTGGAACTGTGACAGCAGGCATGGTGTTGAGTTCCAAACAACTAGCAACGGCATCCTTGTAATTCAGCCCTCTGGGAATAAATGCGTACTCGATATGCTCCTGCAGATTTCCGCATCCAAGCCATGTCACTGTACAAATAAAAGAAATGGAAGAAACGGAGTGCAGATCAATACAGCACACTCTGTTTGCAGCATGTTAATATACTACTAGCATGCAGTGACTGATGATGTCTCATTAGTCGTACACTTACATCTCCTTGTAGGGTTTGTGCCTTCTTAGAGTATTTTTGTTAGGATGCCCAAGGCCGTAATAGTTGGACATACACACTGAGCATCCTTCTTCCTGTTGCCTGTTTAACATCTAAAAACATGTACTCTGAACCAGGACTGACCTAGTCAAAAACATTTGATGGTCTGGTGTTGCCTATTTCCTTGTTGATTAAAGGCATGAAACCTACCGGCCATCCAGAACACTGCCGCTGACACTATAATGCATATGGCGGCTGCGACTAGAGCTACTAACACAACAATGATAATCAGAAAATAGTCCAGCACCAAAATGCTGTGTTTCAGTTTTTATCTGACACCTCCAGGAGTTTTCCAACACTTTAGCTATCGAATGATTGCACACGGTCCACCTTTCTGAAAACGTCTTGCAAACAAGCTGCTATAACATTTGCGCTTACTGATCAAAGAGTCCAACTTATTGGCCAAAGCTCACACAGGGCAAACCAAGGTATTGTACTGAACAAATAATTGTAATGACAATATGTATCTCTCTCTAGCTTTGGTATTGCCTGTCTGACAGACTTGAGAACTGATCCGGTTCTCCTTACAAAGATCCTCCAAGTACGACACAGCATCCAGAGCTGTGGTGTTGTATGAGGCAAGCCAGCACCTTTCCTCTGATGTGAAGGTCACACTGGCAGGAGGCCCAATAGTCACTGACGGCCACCACAGGATGGCCGATGTTGGTACACCAGTAAATGGTTCCTCATTGGACAAGTCTGAGTTGTCAGAAAATCTTACCCATGCTACTATGGCGTGTTTTATTTGTTCTTCAAAATAGGTGAGTTCCGCTGAAGTGAGTGGTGCAACTAGCCAGCTCCCATCTTTATTGCACTTCTGGTTGGTTTTCTTCTATTTAAGATCCTTAAACTCTCTTCTTATTCCATAGCTGTAGACACCACATGTTGACCATGAAACTGCCAAAAATATAGGCTAGGAGAAGAATACTTTTACTGAGGCAAGCAGCCACGGTAATGCGGATTGTTTTTGTCTTGTAGTCCAAATAAGAGGATTATGCAGCGTTACTTTATTGTGTAAGATTTCCGAATTTTCCATACATTGAGCAAGAGAATAATTGATCAATGCACAGGTTCTTTTCCATGAAGAAGCGAGCTTTTTGCAATGGCAAGTGCTAAGGATAAGCTCCAAGGAGCTGAAGTCTTAAACTGTGTCAATGTCTAGCAACATAGTCATGGTTCAATAACATGAGATCTATCCCAGCTGTTAAGGAGGTAATGGAACTTTGAGAAACACATTCACTTCATCGGTATTGGACAAGGAAAAAAAGTGCGACAGAATCGAAAAAGTTAGTCATTAGTGTTTTATTTACTCTCTTTGGTGTTACTCCTTTTTTGCAAATGAATTTTTCTTCGGCAGGACACTAGAGAGTGTGGCAGGTTCCTGCCGTCAGGCACATAAAGACTGCAGTTGGCTTCCGCTGCATCACTTTTCCCGCCCAGGTCTAGACTAATCCAGTGTCTCTTGCTGCCAGCAAGATTTACAAAGCAAGTATCGGTATGACCAGGGAGGTAAGCATCATGTGCGTGGCAGAATATATCAGCCTGGGATTTGGTCAAACGAACGTCAGGCTGCACGTAAGTCCTTCCATTGCAAATGGTGGAGCTCAGTGAGCAAGCAACAGAAAAACTACGGTTATTTTGACATGGACTTCTAAATAAGGGATTGCTTCACATGCTCATAAATGCACATCATTTCAATATGGATAAATTGATAAATATGGGGCGTGATAACGTAAAAATTTAAGCCACCCAGAGCAATTTGGACATTAGAAGGAATTAGTTTGCAAAGTTTTGGAATTTCTAATGCTTTCTATAAAGTGGTTCTTGTGTGTTTTCATGAGAATCATTTCCATGTCTAAACCGTCAAAGATGTTCAAATGAAGGATGGACTCTTCTCCCTCGAATATTAGTTTCGCTGATAATTCTCCACTTGCTAACAGAAAAACGCCCATTCTTCAACATGAACTCTTCCTGGTAGATCACATTATTTGCAGTCGAAGGAGTGGCAGTCTCGTCTGTTCTGAACCAATGTCAGAGAATCATCAATACACAGTTGAACATACCATTGCATTCTCGTCGACAGATGAAGCCATCCGTCCCTACAAAATTTGTTTCATTGTACGCGAGCGCCTGTGCTGTGAGATTATCAAGTTCACATCCAGTTGGCAGAGTTCTGGTCAAAACCCCTCGATGGGCGTTGCAGACTGTTTTGGTAGTGTGTACTCATAATAGCCACACTTCTGCCACCGTGCTGCATAAAAGAATAACAAGAAGAAATGTTTTATGTCATCAAGACAGGGAATGTTAGATCTGGCGATTGTGAAGGAAGTAGAGAGATGGAGAGCTAGAGAGACTCACAAACTGATGGAAAGAGATGAAAAAGATAGAAACATACGGACCGTACACTCAAACATTAACGTCGCCAAACAGGTAGACCCAGAGGGATGCACATGAAAAATTTGCGATGCACATGAAGGGGCAAACGGTGGGACACTGCAAAAGAGCAAAAACCATGAAGTCCCACAAACAATTGGGCATTTGGGTATTTACTTACAAAATTGGCACATGAATTGAAACAACGATAAGCAAGACTTCGTCTCCCATGTGTCCGACGGTGTCTGCAGTATGCAAAGATCTGCCGAACAACATTTTTCTATCACGTCGCTGGGAGTGAGCTCCGACCCGAAGCGCTCAACAGGAACAGGTTCTCGAGTCGTGCCATAGTGAAGCATGTTTTCGAAGCGGGGTCGTATTGCAGCGATCCAGAATGCTTCAAATGGGTTTCGAAACCCCCTCATATTCGTTTCCTCATTGGTTGTGCCTACAGCGAGTTGACCGCCGCTTGTTTCACAGTGATATCTGGCTTCGAACCAGTTCTTCTGCTGCGACACGGAAACGTAGTCCATCTCGCCAAAGTGTGGGTGCCTTACAGTGAGCAGGAATTAACTCACCCAGTCAGGGAAGACGTAAGCAGGTCCTACACTTTCCTGCAGATTAGAAAGGACTCGAATGACTATTATGTTTCGAACCGTAGCTAATTACTGATTGTTTGGTTTCATCAGCAATTAAGGTAATTGGTGACAGTTACACCATTTTACATACAACTCAAATGGAAAAAGAAATAATTTTCAGAATGTCTTTAAAAATCCGCCAGACTTTTGCCTTGGGATCCTAAGCCTAAATTTTAAAGAAAGATAGGGGTTACCGACCTCGTTTTGCCAGGAACTTCGGTTATAGGTCCCATTTATGTGCATCCTTAACGGTCGAGATCTTTGAACTTTGATGCGCCTGCGCGTGCATCGTGAAAAGGAGCTCGGTGCCCCCAATTTTTTTCGCGTAAGTGGATCGGCTGTCCTAAGAAGAGCTGGTAAATCAAATCTGTGTAAAATTTGACGATAATGAAAATTTCTTGCTCTCTGTTGGGTACTACCTACAGAACTCGTTATTCCAGTGCTTTTTTTCCCTACCATTCTAATCTCTCGGATTTATACATGTACATGTACATGTATATCTTGTATATTTGTTGAGTTGTTTTTTCCTCTTTTTTTTTTAAGTATAAACGTTTGATTCAAGTAGGGTTAAAACGAATCCCAATCTAACCGAATCCGAATCCCAAACGAATCTGTGTGCGAAACCGAATCTGAATCCGAATATGCTTATTACTGCTGCAGGATAGGTGTTGATAAACCTAGTTAGTAGATAGCTAACTATTCCGCAGTAGGATGCAGACGCATTTGAATTGATGTACATGTAGGTCTACAGGGTGATAGCTAGATGGATCTTATGACCATGCGAGTTTCATGTCTCCGTAGCTCGCCCCAGCGAGCATAGCATCACCGGCGGCCTGCAGTCCATATTCAACAGCTGCGGTAGCTACACGCAACGCCCTACACGCCCTGTAGCTAGACTGACTACACATACATGTAGACATGTATATAATACATGTAGAGCAGAGTATTGACGTCACTGACTTTGAACGGCCCGTACGGAAAACTATGCAAAATGATCTTTGGCCAATATTATTGCAATTAGGGCCCTTTTGTCATGAGCCAGCTCATATGTATATACTACTAGTATATGCATTATCTACATGTACTCCGTGTAGCGCGTATAATCTACATGTAGCAACACGGCAAGAAAAAAAATCGACCGAACTAGCATAGAATCTTTTGGAAACTCCATTTTTCTTTCTTTCTTTCTTTCCTTTCACCACAAGTGCAACGTACATTTCTTTCATTTATGTTTAGAAACGAATCCACAAATCCAAATAGGTTTGTTCGAATCCGGCTGGGATTCGCGAATCCAAAGGATTCGCCGGATTTGTTTGACCCCCTAGATTTAAGCTTTTGGCCAATGGCCTGGTGGTAAATCACTGGTGTGGCAGACAACCAATGTTAACTGATCTTCAACTAAATCGGAATAGAAAGGTAATCCGTCATCATTCATACAGGTCATTGGACAATTTAACCAGAGCTAATGATGAAATGAACACTTAGTTGTACAACTGCGCTGACAGTTTTCGTCGGAGAGAAAGCACTGAATACAAGTGATCAGATAATCAACACTTTGCAGCAGTAATTCAAAACCACTTGAAAGACTGCTATTGTCTGACAGCTCTTCAGAGTCACTTTCTGCGCTTGCATCTGTCACAGTCTCGAGATCAGAGTCATTAGCGTCATTGCCAAAATCCGCTTGCACGTCCCCCTGTTTGCTCTCACAGTTCACACACAAGCAAACGTCAGTACAGGGAAGGCCAGCCTTTGAGCATGAACACCTACCAGTTGCGTATTCTGTTGTGCACGAGCACAAAGCAAACTCTAGGATCTCAGACGGAGCGGGCTGCCGATCCATCTTATCTACCTTGATCTGTCCATCCTCAAGCTCAGCAAGTATCCTACCATGGCCATTAGGGCAGGGAATAACAGGTTTTTGCCAGCAAAGCGTACTTCCACACAAATATTTGATAATTCACTCGCGCTGGACATGTTTCCGTTTAGCATCTGGTATTGGGAGTAGTTGTGTGCTTTGGGACACACCTGCAGAATACATTGTGTAGCGCAATCTGTTTACTTGACACCGTGTCTTTGACGTGTAGAGAGAACACACAAAGCGCTCAGAGTTCGCATACAGTTGGTCAGTCACATGGAATGAGACGCCCTAGTTGGGCATGCCTTGCATGCAAAGGCTGTCCACATTAGAGGATGAGATGGTATTGAGACCAGCCTTCTGCCCGCAACCTGCAAACGCTGAAGTTGAGTCGCACCCAGTAAAAGCGTGCATTCCAGGTAATGCAGAGGAAATATCTCGACCATGGAGGCCAGCAACATTGCGAATGTCTGTGATCCTCTTCTGGTTCTTCACACCTGTCATGACGTACAGATGGGCAGAAATCTGCTGCCTGAAGTAGCATGCCAAAACTATCACATCAGTGTCCGGGAATTTTAGCACTATGTGCAGCAGTATTGGAAGCGTGTGGGAGGAGACGTGTGTCTGCCTCTTCCTACATACTCTCCAGATCAGGGACAGTGGTGGACGCGATTGTTAAACCATCAAGGCTCCTGAGCATCCAGCATGATGAGCTGCAGCCGACTAACAGTTGGTGAGGGTGCAACTTTAGAGCATATGTACTAAAATTACTAGTCCACTCTTTTGCCAGAAAAGCCATCAAATTTAACTTATTTGCATCACAAGAGAGAAATTTCTTTCACTGCAAGGGGCACTTTTGCAATGCGCCATTAATTGAAATGACTAACATGCCAGTGCTGGCAGGTTTGCTGCGTTATCTGCCCTTGATATTCACTTCTTGGTAATCATCGACTACAAAATCTACTCTTGTGCCATGGCTGTGGAAAGTTGATGTGGCCATTCCAAATACTGCTTCTGCCAGTTCACCAAATGTTCTGTATGACAGTGGAAAACTCTGCAAGACAGCCATAGCATCAACTATCAACAAAGCCTAATTTGTAACAGCAGGGAGCAGTGGGACGTCTGAGAAGCACAGACTTTATTGTTTTTCTGAACCACCCTTCAGGGCTAGCAAGTTACTATGACACTGCCAATGGAGTACTGGAACACTCACTGCAGGTCTATACCTCGAGACTGCGCTATAACGAGTGCCCTTGCAAAAAATCTCGATCAGCTTTGATTGTGACCTCTTTGCCCATCAGTTCATATTTATGCTCTTGAACAGAGACGAAAATGTCTGGAGTTTTAATTTTGGCAAGGTTTCATGAAAAAGAACATTCCCTAATACCAGCCAACCTTTGATAAAACTTGTAGCGGCCATTCTGCTGATGTTGCATGCATCATATATAGCAGATCAGTTTTAACGTTGTCAGGTGCTGTCACTCCAGAGGCAATGTTACTTAGTGCCTCATCATCACCATTACTGAAGGGATTTTGCCAACCAGATAGCACAGCGACTACCTTACCGACTGCCATTTCATCTTTAGTTAACCTGCTTGCTTTTTCCTCCTTGTTCTCTTTGCACTCTGTGGTATCCTTGGTAGTAGACTCCCCTGCAATACGCCAACAGTTTTTGGTAATCTCTGCCCACGCGTGAGCGTTTATGAGCCATTGCTGGATTGCACCTGAATTTTGGATGAAGCCAATTATACCACTTTTTGTTTTGGTGTGGCAGTTGATGGTTTGTTTAATGGCATGATCAATGGCTACTTGCACGAGTGCATGATATCCTTTTCGCACACAGAAGTCCGCACTCAGAAGTTGTTCATGCACAACCAGGTTCGCAGTTTGCAAAAGATGCATCTGGCACCAGTACAGAGTTCAATAACGACTACAATTTGTTTGATCACATGCAAACATCCACGGGAGCATCTCACTGATGCAGCTCAAATGATCCAACCAGTTGCCTTTATGACATGCTTGGATGAAGCGCAGTTGAAGGCTTACCATCTTCATGTATGATACCGCAGTTTAGACAGGGCACCCTTCAATTGCTCAAGGAACTTGATGAAGAGCTGATGCAATCTTTCCATCACTGCAGCATTCATTAGCATTAAGAAAGTTTCTGCTGAATTCCCATTTCTGATTTTGTTGAGAGATTTCAGTAGATCTACTGCTGTCTTGTCAGGCAATGGGAAGCAAACGCCTTCAGTAGGTCACAAGTTGTCCTCCAAGCCTGTCTTCAAACAGCAGCCACAGGAATTGAGAAAAGCCTCAAAGTCGGAAAACTTTGTGACAGCGGAGCGCGGTTGTAATGCTTGCCAGGTAAGACTGCAGATATCGCACTTGGTCCCACAAGTGATGATTCCACCATCAAATCATGTAGTCCAGGATCGCCAAAATTCTGACCGATAACAGCAAGAAATGTGCAAGCTACATTGAAACTTCCCATCCTCAGAGTAACACGTCGAGACTCATCGGGATGCTTGGAGACAATTTCGTGTGCCTTTGTATAGATCGCTTGGTCGAGTGTAATAAGCACGTCCTCTTGCTGGAGTTCATCAGCCACAGCAATGGAATCTTTCAGCATAACATAAACAGTCCACAAATCTGTTGGGGAAGCTTGAATCAAGGGTAAATATCCAACAGTGCTGCCCTTCAATATAACCTCATACTTTGCAACTGCGGTGAAACCTGACCATTCTGTGATTTTTTGAAAATCATTTGCCGTATGTACCGGTACTCTAATCGCTATGCATACTGGCACATTTACCCGGTGATGGTTTCAACAAGCTAAGATCAACCCGTCGCGGAAATTATTCTAGACTTGTGTTGACTTGTCGAACATGTACACAGGCAGTGCCTCTGGGAGATCTTGGAAATACATACATGTACGGCAGCACGAGACTGCGATGGAGCGCTGTATTCGTAGTTCAGCTTCCCTCTGGCACGTGAAAATTCCAGTGTCTTGTACCAGGTAGGCGGACGAACAGATTGAGCACAAGCTGTTGTTGTCCACTGAATAGAACTTATTGTGTGGACCTTGCCATCTCTCAGTGATTCGTGTTTTTATTTGATTGCAAGGGCGAAAGAAGACCATGTCCAGTCGTACGTCGCCAATCCATTCAAATTTTCCTCCCCAATTAGATCTGCGCCATCGAATCCCGCGTATGCTATGGCATACAAATAAGAACTCCGGCGAATGATAACACTGTCAGGCG
>JAOWAW010123997.1:0-12146 GCA_028565695.1 Nicola tetela
TAATAAAGACTGACAGAGAGCAAGAGGACACCAGTGAAAGGACAGGCCGGTCAGTGTGGGTTACCGTGTACTCCAACAAACAGGATGCAGCTGCGTCACCAAGATCACACCAAGTCTGACCATCAATGCCTTCATGAAGATGTTGTTTAACCGAGTGGAAGTAACGTGTAATAAGGGAAAAATGGGTCTTATAAAACTGTTTAAACTTCCTACATAGGAGCCCTCGTTGGAAACACTGGGCAAGGAGAGTATGGACCAACCCATGATGGTGCGCCAGGAAATCCGAATAATCATCACATGCTTTAGCAAACCTGATGAGTAGGCTGATGTAAACTCCATATGTAAGCATGCAAGGAACATTACTATCTATATGGGGATAATTCTGGATCCTAAAGGGAAAATCATCCCGTTTATCGTACAGGGACATAACAGGCTTCCCATCCCTTATTTCAAGACGAAAAGTTAGTAGTCTATCTAAGTATGTTACTTTTGTGTTTGTCAGAGTGGTTTCTTTAAGGGAAAGCTCAGAAGGGTATATTTTATCGGTTGCTTTTTCGAACCCAGAGTTGTTTATAGTTATGAGGTCATCAATGTACCTTCCCGTGAACTCAAAGGACCATGTGGATGAGGATTTCCCTGCCCGAGAAAACCGTACCATGGCGGAACTTTCATAATCGTGCAGGAGTAACTCAGCAAGGAGGGGAGCACAGTTTGTACCCATAGGAATGCCAATACATTGCTGGAACACCCGGTTGCCCTCCTGGTTGAAAACGAAGTAGTCATTGTGTTTACAGTGACAGAGTTCCTTGAGCTCATGCTCATCATACAGTTTCACCAGTTTAGATCTTGAAGACGCGACTAAAACAAACCTACGTGCATTAAGCGCAGTGTGGGTAAGCTGGAAATGTTGCAGATTGGCGGAACCAAATCCTCCTGCATGCATTAAATTGCATGAGTCATGTGGCCCTTTCTGTCAGAGCTCACGGCAACAGCTGCAATCGAATCAGCGGTGGGCCCCGGACTCCCTATCGCTATCGATATCAAAGGAAAACAATTTCAAACGTTCAGAGCTCACAGTAACAGCTGCAATAGCATCAGCGGTCGGCTCGGGACTCCCTGGCGTCTAAAATTTGTTCCTCTTCCCTGTTTTTCACAAGGCTTCGGAAAAGTTATGTCTGGCGATGTATTTAGGAAGGTAGACCTCGGTTCATGGCATACATTACAAACAGCTGCACCTGCGCTGCATGGTTCGGTTGAAGTATGTAGGCTTTCCTGCCATACGTTTTGATCGGGAAAAAAAAGACGCGATTAGCGCGCGCTGGCTAGTAACGGTTGCAGCGTGACGGGACAGACGAACACGAGCAAGTGGCGTGCGCATGGAGCTGTCGCAGGCCATATGGTTTACATACAGCAGATGCCTAACGCAAAGTCCACATTCAAGAACTCATTGAAGCTCTATATTGCATACAGGACTAGGACCGGGTTGCTACACGTTGCAACAAAGCTAAGCTGCTTTGGTTGGGGAAAACGAGGTTGTAATTGTGTTTACAGCGACAGAGTTCCTTGAGCTCATGCTCATCGTGCAGTCTACCATGTAGATCTTGAAGACTGAACTAAAACAAACCTACGTACGCTAAGCGCAGTGTCGGCATGCTGCAAATGTTGCAGCTTGGCGGAACCGAATGCATCTGCATACTTTCAACTGTATGAGCCATGTGGCCCTTTCCGTCAAGAGTTCAGAGCTCACGGCAACAGCTGCAATCGAATCAGTGGTGGGCCCGGGACTCCCTATCGCTATCGATATAAGAGAAAACAATTTGAAAAGTTCAGCGCTCCGACCAATAGGCAATGGACTTGGGGAGAGTCGGCCCGGGCAGAGGTTAGGCTTACTTTGATTTCCTACGGTCTCCGGTTATCCGGTCGGGCAAAGGAGCAAGCTTGACTAGGGTCTAGGGCGGTACACAACGAATCAGGGAGAGTTGGCCCCTGAGAGGCTCAGCTCGCTTTGATTTTGTTACGCCAGTAAGGCAAAGGAGCAAGCTTGACTTGGTCGGACCACAGCCTGAGCTGGCTTCTAGAGTTTGTTCCTCTTCCCTTTTTTTCACACGGCTTCGGAGAGGTTTTTCTCTGGTGATGTTTTTAGTAAGGTAGACCTCGGTTCATAGCATATATTACAAACGGCTGCAGCTGTGTTTCATGGCTCGGTTGAAGTACATATATACGCCTACCAAGCATACATTTTGATCGGGAAAAAAAGACGCGATTAGCGCTGCGCTGGCTAGTAACGGTTGCAGCATGACGGACAAACACACACACACACACACACACACACACACACACACACACACACACACACACACACACACACGGACACGAATTAATCGCCTGTGGAGCCCTCCTCAGCTCCTAACGGGCCTGTCGACGGCAATCAATCGTCTGTGGAGCCCTCCTCAGCCCCTACAGGCCTGACGATGGCAATAATTATTTCGTCACGTCTTGACTAAAGCGAGACCGAGTTCGTGACTGGCGGAAAGGCGGCGAGGGTTGTCATACAGGCTGTCACCACCGAGGGTTGAGGCGCTGTGAATGCATTTTTCACAACTTTATGACAACTTTGAAGTGCGCGAGTATTGTCGAGGATATGAATGTATTCCTCACAACCTTGTCACAACCCTGAAGTGCGTAGGTAAGGGGTTGTGATTAGCAGATGATGCGTGGGTAAAGTGTTGTGATTAGCAGATGGCGCGCTGGTAACGGTCGAGATCGGGAATTCACAACCCTTTAGGAGATATCCGGTTTGTATGGGTGACGTCGTGTGAGTTGTGAGAATCTATATTATGTGCCTTGAGTGCCTTGCTCACACGTACGTTGACAGAAACAGCAAAAGCTGTGTACACTTCATTTTCACGCGGTTCGGGCGATTTTGTTTGTACAAGTTCATGCCATTCGTACAAGGTGGCCCATTTCAGCGCGTCATTGTCGTTATATAGGATGCATTTTCGGGTGTTTTGCCTGACAAAAAGTGTCGATGAAACCAATCTGTCACTATTTTTAATGTCATTAATTCCCATCATAATTGTATAGAAGAACTTCTCATTTCGTTCCAGCTAACAGAATGTTGTCATTATAGTTAATCTGCCGTTAAACCCGATGTCGCTATGTCAAATCTCCACTGCACGTAGGAAGGGCCTGCAAGGGTTTCTTGCACCTACGCCACTTATTTTTAGAAACCATTAGACTTCCTTTTTGAGCTTCAGTTCTCCTGGCTACCCGTTTTGGATATTTGGTCGCTGGCCTGCCCAGGAGGATAAGTCCTTTTATCGACTACCATGTAGTTTTTACCTTCAGTTTGTACTGAGTCGTGCCACCAAATCCACGATGTCCTTACTACTGATATCCGAGGTGGGTGTTGAGGCGAACTCTTTGTTCTTCAATTTGTTGATACATTAAAGAGTTACCCCGGACACCCACCTTGAATCTGTCAAAGGGAGCGGAAAAGCAAAGTACTAAGGCCATGTAGAGATGTGTGGACTACGGTTTACTACTGAGGAGAATATCACTTTGTGCCTGCATTTACAGTATACATGTACTAAAGTTATTCAGAGAGTTTTTTTTATTATTATCATTATTATGATTGTAAATACGACCTAACAGTAGGTCACGCTGTGGCATAGCCATAAGCATGGCTGTACACGTTCACCGGCATATATACAGGTACCTCTCAGATCATTTTAAAAATCGGTACAAGTATTTAAATTATACAAATTTTCTTTTTCCTTTTTTTTATCCATTATCGCTGATATGATATCGATGCCATCACATCGGGGCTGCACATTTTCTTTCAGCCTAACAAGACAATCTTTACCCCTTTCATCAATGAGGGCGTACGTATGATTCCGTATGCAAGATTGGTCTTCCCAACCTTTCGCCTTCACGTACTGTGGACAAGGCCTGTGCAGCAGCGTCTCAGACCTCTCCGCGTAACTGACCCTTAGGGTGATACGCTGAAGGAGGACCCGCGTATTATTCCCCCTTTCAGCTTCGCCCTGCTCATTCAACCACGGTCAGCGGGGTATGAAGGTTGAGAGATCTGCTATCGTGGTAGGATACATACCCCGCTGATCGTACCAACCTCGAATTAGAGAGGGCAACATTGTCACTGACATGGAGCGCGACACTGCAGATAGGCTCTAGCTGGGCAGGCTCTAGGCGGGGTAGAGGGCGTGGGCGTGGGCCGGCGCATGGACACAGATAACGCGAGTATATGGCCCAACAGACCAACTAGTAGACCTGCAGCTGTTCGTCACGATCAGCGGGGTATGTAATCTTCTACGATAGGAGATCTACGAGCGAAAACACATCGATAACAGGACATATGTATGTGGATTGAAAAAGCCATTCTTTAACTACGGACAGTTCTGTGGCACAATTAAATTCTTTTCTCTTCTTGGTTTCGAGTCGAATCTTGCGCTCTTTTCGGCCATTGCATTCAGTAGATTCGCTGCTCTAAATTTGTGTCTAGGTTAGCCGTTACGTCATGCCTACGGTACTTCCGAGTCCGCTGATGTTGACCGAATGAGGTCTCCCGTAGTGCCTGTCATGTTCTTCTTCAATTATTACTATCTTTCTTCTGTCCCCCCCCCCCCCCTCCCCCAGAAATAAACGACAACAAATGTTTTGAGAATTGCCACCAAATCTCCTATTTACAGATACCGCTAAAAAATTAAAAGGAAGGAGGAAATTGGAGAATACGGATCATCGGAATTGCTCGAATACAGGTGAGGAAGAAACCACAAACCTTTCACGGCATGTATGTACTATCGTTTGAATCGAACTTTAGACAAACTAACGAAGTCCGTGCGGCAAAAGCGGGCTTGTCATGTACATGGCACACCTGCTGACCAGTCATGCATGCATATACACTAAACACATGTACTTACCGCTGGATACCGCCCAACGCCGGACCTTTGTCTAAGGAACGATTCACATTAAACGACGTTATCGCATTAGCCGTTACATGCTGAACATCCGGACGATCTCGTTTGGCTTTACACGGACATGTAGATCTACAGCTTCAGCTGTGGCTATTTCGTGACTGCAGTAATAGGCAGTTTAGTTACAACTTTATGAACACTGTTACAGTTTACCTATCGTGATTACACGCGCTGCGGCTTTTTTCAGCCACTGATTTGAATTGGAAGCACTTACCAGTGAGAAGTATCCACTGGCCCGGTACCAGATAAGGACTCCACTTCTGGGTATCATACTACTGCTGGAACTTCAGGTCGACAGCATAAATCGACTGGCAGAGGTCTGCCTGCACTGTTCCTCGTTTAGTACTGGTTACATAGGCGTAGCAGGAGCTAGAAGTAAGTTTTACGTCACACAGGAAGACAAAACACTTGGCGCCCAACTTCGAAAGCTGGTCTACGAAGCTCTTGGAACGCAACTTTGGAGGCTTCACAATGACTGGTCTACGAAGCTCCTATATATACAAACCACTAAAATTAATTGCTGCAAATAACAGAAATCGAATGAGGAGTCTTTAACCGATTCATTCCAAAAATATCTCGTACTTACTACCCAAAAGGGCGTCTGATAGATGGGTGTATAGGTCCTATCTAGCAACAGTAATTGCATTAATTGTGGCCATTTTATGAAAACCTCCATCCCAGTCGTAGACGACACTGATACATTTGACGCACACGAGATGCATTTACATGTGCTTGTGACGGACCCGATACTTTTCGCCGCGATTATACGGCGATTGATATCGAGAACCTGCTCATAATCAGCTGTCGATCTTTCTCTCTAGATGATCTACCATGATGATATTTTGAGCTCTCTGCTCTCTGCTGTGTTAAAGTGTATTCTCCATGGGTGCTGTTTGTATCAACCTAAGTGGTGACGCTCATGTACATGTGGAGAAGACACGGCACAGCACGAACACAGAAACTTTTGTGTTGACCTCGCGGTGACGCTCGCCTGAGGAAGGGGTCACAATTACACTTATCGGAAGACTTTAATAATCCCTCGTTTGCATCTCATTCTTCGTCTGCTAATTCATCTTCTTCTCTGAAACCCACTAGTGAACTAAACTGGAGTCAAAGTGGAAAAATGAAACGCCTGAAGCGAGCCGCCGACAATTTGTCTGACCCTCAGGCTTTTAGCTGACCGTGGTAAAGCTGTCAGACTTACAGTACAAGCAGTAGTAAGGCAGAACCAACCGGACAAATGTGGGTTGTACCTTGTAGCTGGTGATTTTATGCTAAATGAGTCGCGTGTTGGACATGATTCTCTGTCGGTCCTAGACCAGGAATAGCAGGTGTCTCGCAAGGATTTGGTAGAAACGCTCTCAGTGGCGTGGAAAACAGCTTATGTCAGTGTTCAGCTCTGGTGATGAAAAGCTAGCCAGGATGTAGTGGTTGGCTATATGATACTATCCTTATCCTTTCAAAGAGTCCGTCTATCTTGACTTCAATAAACGATTTTTCCATCCCTAGCAAGGAGCAAAGGGAATGCTCGGCATAGTTCTCTGCTCGTGCTGTTTGTATTACTGCTTCCTCCGTGAAGCGTATTCTTCACCCAGAGGCCGTCAACCAACCCTGCTAAACTGGTTGCCCAGCTGACCAAGTCAACCAGTACATTCAGCACTGAAGCAACTGACTATGGTCGCAGACATGAGAGCTTAGCTATAGATATGTATGCCAAGATAAGGATTTCTGATCCTGCAGACCTTGTTCAACCTGAGTGTCCATGGCTTGGAACCAACCTGGATGGGATTCTCTCTTCCACAGATGGGCTTGTTGAGGTAAAGTGCCCGTTCACCTGCAGAAAGCCTTCCTTTGAAAAGGCTGCTTGTCAAAGTAAGTCGAGATTTTGCCTGAAATACACCCTAGTAGGTCTTTGTCTTAGATACAATCAGTCATATTTTTACCAAGTTCGGACACAGCTTCTAGTCACGAAAGCTGCCTATTGCGATTTCGTTGTTTGGTCACCAAAAGGACTACACATGGAAAGAATATAACTGGATCCCTCGTTCAAGCGGAAGTTGCACTTTTTTGAAAATTTTATTTCCAGCAAGTGCTTCCTTGACAGAGCTGCTCTCAGTAACTCTGTCATATTGGTGAGTTTGATGTCTGATGCATTTTTCTCATGAACCACATACAGAATTCGATAGAGTTTAATTATTGGTATGGCAATTACTTGACATTATCTTAATTCCCACATTGCTCACTCAGGCTATTGCATGTTTTTTGTTCATCGAGCTAACGTTGTTATTGTTGTCACATATGCACTCAAAACATCCATGCAGACTCGCATTACTGACCATTGTTGACATCAAGTTAAGAGAAAGGGTTTTGCAGTTTGAGCAAGGTATGAAATATCAACTGATGTAATGCATTTGTGTGAGCATGCTCCCTCATGGGATGGTGAAAAAATAAATGATGCAAGTTTGTATGTTTAAAAATGAGCCCAGTGTATCTCTAAGAAAAAAAAGAGTCCACTGTATCTCTAAAAAAGGATGACATGAAATGGCACTAAACCGATGTGTACCATGTTGTCAAAATCAGCTTTTATTTTGAGAGGTGGGGATATTGCACATCCCATCTGCTGGAATTAGAGGTGGCTCAAAACTTGCTAAAAATGCACAAGTGAAGATGACAGGCTCTGTCAAGGGACACAGAGAGGTAGGGAAATAGTGTGTGATCTGATAGTTCTTAATCCGTTTCATTGCTCATTCTACATGGATACGCAAGCATGATATCTGGCGTGTTGCCACGAGATCATCCTCGTTGAACTGTGTGTTCGTGCCAAGAAAAGGGGGAATGTTGACACCACTTCAGGCATAATACCTGTGATATCAAATTCACGGTCTGCCATTATTGTCCCTCCAGGTTTCAGCAAATCCAACAGACCTGATCTGATCATGATCTGCCTGTCCAATATATGACCACCCCCCAAAAGGACTAATTCCATTTGGCGTTATGCCAAAAAGGAGCTTTAAAGTGTTAGTGTTCTTATAATCTGACAAAGTAGTTGCCTGGACATTAGAGTTTGCGGGCTTCTCTATTATAAATTCAGTCAGAGCATCGAACAGAACACGGGTGCTTGGATATTTCTCTTGAAATGAATATAGCATGTACCTGTCAACAAGCTGACGTGATGGCCATATTGGAATCTCGTTGAAGGTTGAACTGAGAGGGAGAATCCAAGAGGAAAAATTCCTTGATCATGAGACAGTTGATTGACTAATGCAAAAACAACTTCCAAGATCCAACTCTGGGCAGTAATGACGGAGCTTGATCAGTGTCAACAACAACTCATCGTCGATGCATAGCTTTCGCCCAGAAAAGTGCTGAGTCTTTTCGTCACGCCACGCTCCACTGTTTATGCCTGTCTAGTCCATACCCAGCGGTACATTTTCCACGATCTCTTTACATTGTTAAAGGTGTCCACGGACATACCAGTGTAGAACTTGAACACAGTCGGATCTCTCCGTAACTGGTCTCACGATAGCCAGCGCGACCGCAAATCCAGCTTGCACTTCGCCAATTCGGACTCGAAGTCTGCAAGTTTCTGTTTCAGCTTGAATATTTCGTCTTGCTGCCTATCCACGGTGAACTGTAAATAGTCAGCAGATTTCTTGGAGTAAAAATGTTCAGACAGAACACGATCAATGTTCGCCGGACACACCTCCGTGCCGGTGTCCTTGTCGTCCGCCACAGGCGATGAACTTTCTGCTGGAATGAAGGTAGACAAAACAATCGACAGAACGATCACTAGTTTGTGCTGCACTAACTCGAGTTGGCTCGAGCAGCGGGTATATTGTTTTGTACTTCGAAAATTCAGGGAACATCACCTCTCCGGTAGTTACACTCCACCACCAAAATGAACAGAACACACGCAGGAGTGTCTCGACAGCGGAATCATGGCTTGTGCACAGGATCTTGGAAAGCCGCTGCTTTCGGTATCCTAGAGAAAGTTATTCTTTGGCGAACATCCAAGGCATTCTTACAGTTTATTTGGCCACAAAGGCGACGTTTGACATACACTATGAGACCGCCGACTTCAGTTTTACTGGCGAACAAGCCCCACTTGCAACGATCTCGCTCCCGGAACTACACAGTTACGAGTGACTTCGACATCGTTACAGACTGAAGAAAGTAAGAGATAGTACGACGACAAGTTCTTCTTGACAAAGCACGACTCCACAAAGCTATCGATGTGCTACCTATGTGACGATCTTCCTGAGCGGCCCTCGGGTGCACGTGAATTTTCGCGCGAAAAAGTGTCCCCCCTCCCCTAAGGTTGAGCGAGTTTATGATTAATAGACGCTACTGCTCCCGCTAGGACTTTGCTGGGCACAATTTGAGAATTTACGATCTTCTCTCTTTAATAAAATTGCTTACATCGGCGACAGTCGCTCTTTGACCAAAGTGCCTACACCGCTGGTTCTGCACATTCCCTATTGAAGAATAATGTCTACATCAACAATTTGTTCTCTTTGACCAGAATGCCTACCTAGCGGATAGTTTTCTTTGAATGAAGTGCCTACATCATCGCACGTAACTCTTTCGGCAAAGTTGCTACATTAAACATCGCAGCTAAAACCATACTCCTGGGAATATGCAAATGTCGTCGCATGTCACCTGACGTCACACCATACTGCACATTTGTGGCGGAATGCATCTCCGTGCGTACCGGTGTGCCATGTGGCTTTGTTCTTGTGGGTGGAATGCTTAGTTACAGCTATTGTGTCTCTAGCACAAGGGCTAGGGTTGGATTATATTCCACTGGTACGCACGGAGATGCATTCGGCTACGAAAACATGTATTGCGCAAGTGCCATGTTCGAATCATGGCGCAAGACAAGCCACTGCGCTCCGCTGTTGTGTTAACGGTCAAACAATAAAGTCACATATGGAAAACCAGCAAAAGCCACTAACGAAATGAAAAAGAAAATGTTGTAAAACAGAAAACATGCAAATACCAGGAGAAGGAGAGGTATAATAACAAATATGGCCCAGAGAAAATTTGTGTCTAATTTTAATAATGAAGAAGCTAGAGAGCAGAAAATTCCCGTCATCTTAGCCAAAATTTCAAGGGCATTTGTCAATGCCTTCAATGGTGGTAAAGGCCTGAGTTCGCCTACTGAAGCAGTATCAGCGCGGCACGAGGGGCAGCTGTTTCTTTCTGCCACCCACTTCGCCCAGCATGGCTGGCAAGCCACGAACTGCTCGCAACATGGCGTCGCGCTTATGTACGTCGCTGACGGAATTGTGCAGCAGATGGTGCGGCGCCGCATGCTTGTAATAGCGGTAACAGCTTGCCGCCGCATTAAAATGGGTTCTGCCAGCGATGACAGCGTTTCCTCGAACTTGCTGACACGGCTGGCCAAGGAGCACATGTCTTTGTGCATTTCCCCTACCCTGGGGTCCGTTGTTGCTGCTGTAGCACGATCAAGGCAAGAATCCAGGTCAACGACGATTCTCGGAGTGCCGTCGGCGCTGGCGCCCGTTGACCCAGTCAGCGGCTGGTCGAGCAATGTAGACGACTCCGGCCGGTGATGACGCCTAACTTATGGTTGCGCCGGGAAGATAGGTCCAGGCAGGCAGTTGTCGGTGTCATCATCGCTGCTTGTTTCATCATTGTTGATGAGACCGGACCGTGACGTCTCTGGGACTGGACGAGCTGAAGCCTGCATGAACTTCTTTGACGAGACGGCTCGCAGTCTGCCACTCATTGAGACCCAGTACCGGAGAGCTACAGCAGCAAAGTTGAACGGAACAACAAAAGGCGAGAACACATCACAAAACAGTATTTGAAACCACTGAATGGAGAAACAACAATGTTACTTCTACTCAACGACGTATCAATGGTCAGGTTACGCGCACAGCTCGACGAGCTAGACAAACAACAACAACTTCCTGCACCTGTCCTCCGTCGGAAAGAAAGCTGCTTGCTCTCCAGCACAGGTAGACCAAGATCTCGCTTTCGTTTAAGTGCCCAACGCCGTTATATGCAGTAGCTGTTCAGCAGGGGTGAAATGGTCAGAGCTCATTATTGCTTGAAAATCATGATAACCTTCGAAAAGAAATCATTATTTTTATTACTAAATCAGTGTAATCCGATTACATGACGCTCATTTGGTTTCGCAACACGAGAGAGATATCCGACCTGTCTTTCCTTACTAGGCACTACGACTTGCCGTTGCCGTCGGTAACATCTTTTTACCTTTTCACAGAAGGGAGTACTGTCTGTGCATCTGTCTTTCTGTCCTTCGGTCTCTCTCTATCTCTCTCTCTCTATCTCTCTCTCTCTCTCTCTCTCTCTCTCTCTCACTCTCTCTCTCTTTCTCTCTCTCTCTGCGGTTGTATTATCTTGTCTCTTGTCTCAATAATTCTCACGTCGATCCCGCGTCATGCAGTACTATACAGTAGATCGGCATATCATAAACCGTATTTCATCGAATACAACCTGCGGGTTGTAGTTTTTCGGAGCCTCGTCGTCTGCGGGGTATAATCAATGACTCCCTAACGTATTTTTAACATTACTGTGTACGTGGTAAACCTGCCACAGGGCACGGCTGCTCGGTACGGTGCATGTCCTGTACTCACCTTCGCTATCCCCGGATACTAAAAATCGGAATCCAGTTTCATGAGGAAAACCGACGACCACATCTACCATAGTCGATACACTGCTTACGAGCTTTCCGAGATTCTTTGAAACAGTGTTCCGAAACAGTTCAACATTCATCGTAACAAAACCGCAGTGCCGCCTTTCGTTGCTATTGCATTTGCATGCGGGTTGTATTTGAGGGTGGCTGCGATTTATAAACAAGGGACGGTTGTAATCGAGGGCGGGTTCTAAACGAGGGCGGGTTCTATTCCGAAGCTCCCTGAAAAGTTGAGTGTTGTATTCGAGGGCGGGCAGTAATCAAGAGCGGGTTATATTCGATGAAATACGGTATTTTGGTTATGTCATGCTCACTGGCTCGTTCTTGCTTGACAGCATCGCAACTGGTCATACCCTTGAACTGTTGTTGTTATAATATTAATTGGCTTACCGTAGACCACACCACCCCTTCTCTCCATTCTCAATTCGTCCTGTTAATTTGGTTTTATGAGACAAGACCCATTGGGG
>JAOWAW010124041.1:1513-12145 GCA_028565695.1 Nicola tetela
TCACTATGACGTACATCAATTAAATCACTATGACGTACATCAATTAAATCACTATGACGTACATCAATTAAATCACTATGACGTACATCAATTAAATCACTTCGACGTGCATGTACATCAATTAATTAAATAATATTCAGCTTGAGAACATAATAATAACTTAGTTTGTGCAGCCCACGCCAAGAGATACACGAAATGGCTGTCCAAGTCTCTAATAAACAGCACGTAAGACATTTCATACTCAACCACCTGATTGACTTGAAGGAATAAGCATGATGGCTACTTGATGGTTCGTAAACTGCAATTTTAAGGCGGATGACTGTGGGAGCGGCAAACAGTTCCACTCTAGCTCCCACATGCGGTCCTCATATTTGCACATGTGGAATGAAGCGGCTCCCCATTGCACGAGAGAGAGAGCACAGGAGCGGTTATACATTATCCAAAGTTTCTGAACAATAAGCTGTCTTACAGGCTAATGGTACGACCGATTGCCAGCACTGATCCAGAAACAGAGGGACAGAAAGAGGAAGGTATCATCAATCCCTTTTTGGTTAACTTCAGCGGGAGTTAAAATCTCTACCACAGCCAATCCGCATGCACGCAAGTCTTTCCATTCGGCTTTGACGAATAAAGGTAATATAAGTAAAGGATAGGCGGTGCAGGCTTTGGAGCGATGATGCTCGTCTCGTTGCTAGGCGGACGGCATTAGGCCACTCATTAACCTTCAAGTTGTTACAGGAAGTAAATGAAGCATTTAAGTTTTGAAGTTGTGTTTTTCGGAAGTTCTCAAGCGTATCCAGTTTATGGTTCCAGAGATCCCCACATGTACAATTCAGTAAAGCTGGATCTTATCGCGCTGAGTGCAGTGCCTTCTCAGCTGCTTTTCTGTTAAGGTAGTGTGAGAGAAAAACGAAGACACAGGCTAATTTGGTGAATTATATTGACCTAGGCTCTGTTTAACTGAGTGTACTATGGCGATTGAACTTCTCAATGCCACGCTCATGAAACCCTTAGTTAATAAAAGGCTGTTTCCGACTCATCCCTCCCCCTCAACACCTCAGAGTCCCATTTTGAAGACGTAACGTGCGAATCACACACCTCCATAAAAACTTTAGAATGTCATTTTGATCATGAGATTGCGACAACACTATCACGCCACTACCATTCTAGCGTTAGAAAGTGGCTCTAAGACTCTCAATAATGCTAGCTTTTGGCAGCCAAGCGTTCATAGCGACGTAGTCTTTGGATCCTTCGCCGTCGGCTCTTCCTATCGCTGCGAAGCAGTGTTCGCCAAGTGTCCGATTGCTCAACCGCCAACAGGCCAGCAGGGAACATGAGCAGGGCTTAGACCGTTGTGAGACACGTTTATTTTACTCTACTGTTAAAGTGTTTCAATAGAACTTCGAGTCAGTACGAGAGGAACTGTTGATTCGGACATGTGACATTTACTCCTGCCTGAGCAGGTAATGGTGCAAGGCTACCATCCATTTTTAGTCTCGCATGCTCTACAATGCGCAACAGGAGGTTACAGGAGCCTTCCCCAGTGTTCGACACAAGATTCCAGACACGATGCGAGCTTCTGAAAGAGGTGTGTCATACGACACCATTCGCTTTTCTTAGAAGGGCTTTTTGTAATCTAGCTGTCTTTTATAAATTCTCTTTTCAGACCTTTGTTTCATTCATTGTATGTATTGTATGAATTTAATATATTAAATGTACTGTCTATTTCCCAAGTGATTCAATAGTACTCCTGCAAAGGAATTCAAAAAATACTTTGAGAAGGACGACGTTTCGGCTCTATGCTAGGGCCTTTCTCAAGTCAAGAGAGAGAAATAAGGGTCACTATGTACAAATGTACAGTTTTATCACTGAGAGTATAGCTATGGACGTTGACGTGACGAATTCGTAAGACAAGGTGTGGGCATGGTGCTGAACTGAGGTACATATTTCATAGGAAGTGCGTCTAAACGTAAAGGTACTACTATAATTACGATATTCACACCATGTCTTCGCCATAGACTTCACCAGTGGGGGGACGGCGCCTCGTAACGATTGGACCAGGTTTTGGCTATTTTCCTAACGCCGCAAAAACCTATCTCCTTGCAAAACCAGACAGACTGGATGAAGCAACCCGCATTTTCAAAGATACAGCTGTGCAGATTACCTGCGAAGGCAAACAATATCTCGGAGGAGCTCTCTGCTCAGATGAGTTTGCTGAAGCGTCCTTGAAAGCAAAAGTCACTGAATGAACCCAAGAGGTCATGCAGTTGGTCGAGTCCGCGAGATCTTCATCACACGCGGCTTTTGCAGCCTTTACCCGTGGACTCATTGGGCGTTGAACGTATGCGATCAGGGTATCTGCCATCCTCTCGCTCGACCTACTCAAACCACTGGAGGATGCAATCTCACAGAAGTTGATCCCATCCCTCACGGGTCAGACAGCACCCTGTGAAAATCTCCGTGCTCTGTTGGCATTACCAACTCGCTTGAGTGGCTTGGGCCTGGTGAACCTAACTACTTTAGGAGGACGGCAGGAAATGTCCAGGGCCATTTGTCGACCGTTGGTGGACATTATCTTGAAACAAGAGGGAGATGCCCTGGAAGCCAGGCAAAATCAAAGCTTTTGTCAAGAAGCGCCTGCGGAAGACTCGCCAGGATTTGCTGAACGAGAATGCACAAAAGCTCATTTCGTCTCTTCCATCCACCCTGCGAAAATGTGCAACAGCTGCTCAGGAGAAAGGGACTTCCTCCTGGCTTACAGCAGTTCCCATTGACCGTCTAGGGTTCAAACTGCACAAAGGCGCATTTTGGGGCGCCATGTGTCTGCGTTCTGGATGGCAACTTCGCCTCGCTCCGGAAAAGTGCAGATGTGCAACATCGTTTTATGTCAACCACATAATTACCTGCCGACATGGCGGCTTCCCGATCATGCGCCACAACGAGCTTCGCGATACCTTTGGCGGTCTGCTTAGTGAAGTGTGCTCTGAAGTTACCACCGAGCCCAAGCTGCAGCCTCTAAGTGGAGAAAGTTTATCACACCAATAAAGAGAAGGATCTTTGGGAGTTCACCGGCGTATTGACAGACTTAAGAAGGTTTTAATAGAGACCAAACGGGGAACGGATCACAAACCAGTGTTATTCAGACCTTTCGGCGTATCACGCCATCATCAGTGAACTAACAAGAGAAAACAGCGGCGGAAGAAACTGGCTGAACTTGTGGATGTGTGTTGTTTAAATAGCACTAGGCGTGAGTTTATCACCCTCAGCCAACAAAGATCCCAACGCTCACCTTGATATCCGAGCAAAGGGGTTCTGGGAAGGACACCAGTACGCATTCTTTGATGTTCGGGTCTTCCACTCATTCGCGTTGTCCTACCAGAACTCCAACCTGACCTCTTTCTACAAACAGCACAAGACCAAGAAGAGACTTGAGTGTGGTCGGCGAGTGCGGGAGATTGAGAATGCAACGTTCACGCCACTTGTTTGCACAAGGGCGGGAGGTACGGCTCGTGAGGCAACGGTTTTCTTGAGATTGGCCAGCCTGCTCGCTGACAAGCGTAACGAATCCTACGCTGCAACCATTGGCTGGCTGAGATGCGTCACAGGCACCTGCCTTGCTTATATTAGACCAGCTCCGTCCTGCCTGAGAGGCTCTAACAAACCCGCAAAGGCCATCTACACAGACTCCATCGCGGAGGCTGTAGTGTGCGGCCGCCTGCCCCATTAGGCAAAAACAACAATTTTTACAGCCAATGACTTGAATTTACATTCACCTTCCTGTTGTCAAAGTTTTGGTGTCTAATCTATGTGTCTAGTCTAAACACTTCTTCAACTACAATTGTTTTGTGTTTTCTCTTCTTGTTGTGTCATGTCACGGAATTTGTGTCTTGTTATGGACTTTGTGGCGAAAATTGCATAAAACCTTTTTTGTTCTACTATTCACACCATGTCTAACCAAATTTTACTAAGTTCAAGTCCCTTATCGTTGTTCATAGTGCTGCCATTACTTCGCTTCTCTAGTCGTTGGATTGTCAGCGCCTCGTGCACTTTACGCTTCTTGTCGTGTGTTTCCTTCACTACTACTCTCGGTTGCCAGTGAATCGCGTGGCCCGTTTCTGTTTGATGTGCAGCGACCGCGGACATCTCGCTGTGGCCACTCTTCGCGTGGTACTGGAGTTCGCGACACCTCTGCTTTGCCGTTCGATTCGTTTCGCCAACGTACACCTGTTTACAATCTGTGCATCCTATAGCGTAAACGACGTCGGGGTTTTCCAATGGGTCAACTCTATCTTTTACATTATGCATCAGTTTCCATTTTAGTGATGTCGATCGTATCGCTGTTCGAATTCCAGTGGTCTTCGCAAAAATGGGGCGTATTCTTTCGCTGACTCCTCTCACGTACGGAATTGTTGCTGTTTCTTTGTTTTCTTCTTGTGGCGGGTCTAGCTTCTACCGTCGAGAGGAAATTGCGCAGAACTTTTGACAAGGAACTCAGCAGCGCAATAGGACGGTATGACGATGGCAGGGACGAATCTTTTCCGTCTTTAGGGACAGGAGTCACTACCGCTTCTTTCCACGCAGCAGGGAATGTACCTTTCACAAGTGAGCGGTTGAACACGATGGAGAGAGGGGCCGAGACTTGCTCAGCCGTTAACTTTAGCAGCTTGTTCGTGACACCGTCAGGACCGCAGGTCTTCCAACTTGGAAGCCTGAGGAGCTTTTCGGCAACAGCTGCAGGGGAAATGTTGTCAAAGTTAAACTGCGGGCCAGCCACAGGCTGAAGTTAACACACGACATTGTAATCTGCTGGGTCAGCAGCTGAGCACTGCCGCTGGAAGTGGTCATTAAGAACGTGTGACTGTATGTTTTGTCTGTAATGTGTGTATTGCACATTGTGTGTATTGTATGAATTGTATGTATTGGCTACTACTGAATGTATGTATTGTATGTATTCTATGTATTGTATTTATTTTATGTATTGTGTGTATTAAACGTAATTTATGAATTGTATATATAGCGTGCATTTTTTGTATTGTGTGTACAGTATGTTATAATTGATTTGTAATAACACATAAATCCTGGGCCTGGCTCAGGTCGTTGCAGACATAGGCTACAGGATTGTAGTCACCTCGTAGCATCTCGCGCAGTGGATATCGGATCGTGTCGAGCGAAAGTCACAAAGCTCGCCATGAAGCCAGTTTTATTAACTGGCGGATTGGTCGAGCGGTTAAGATCGCTTGATTTCGTTTCGGCTATGCGCTTGGTCGCCTCAGGTTCAAGTCAGCTGTGCGCTCCCAGCCGGAGTATAGTGAATGAGAAAATTATTGGTAATGATTCTCCTGGTGTGAATTCGAATGGCCTTTTCTGAAGTATGTGCTGTGTTTACTGTATACATAGTATATTTTGTATATACAGTATGAACTGAATATATTGTATGCATTCTCTGTATTGAGTCTATGTACGTATTTCCGGTCCTGTATGTCCTTTCAGTATTGTATGTTTTGGGTGTCTTGTATATATTGTATGTACGTGTATTGTTTTAATTGCATCCATTGTATGAATATTAGGTACTATATGTTTTGTCTGTATAAAATGTTTTAAATGTATGTATTTTTTGTATTTTGTGCACTCCAAGTATTTTATGTATTGTGTCCACTGTATGTATTGTATGTTTTATATTTATTGCATGTATTGTATGTAATTTAGGTATTGTATGTATGGTGTGTATTGTATGTAATTTATGTATTGTATAAATTGCATGTATTGTATGTGTTGTGGGTATTGTGTATATCATATATATTATATGTGCCATAGGTTTTTAGGTATTGTATTTTCTGTAGATTTTGTACGAATTTTATATATATGTATCAAGATTATTGCATGTATTGTATGTCTTGGGTGTACTTATGTATTGTATGTATTATCTGTATAGTCCTTTTTTTGTGTATTGTATGTATTATCTGTATAGCACGTTTTTTGTGTATTGTATGTGTTGCATGTATTGTATGTACTGTAAAGTTCTTCACAGACATCTTTTTTTCTTATCCTGTAATGTTGTTTTGTATGTATATTTCAAACTGTATGTTTAGTTTTTCTTGTATGTATTGAGTGTATTGTATGTATGGTATGTGTTGTATGTATTGCATGTGATATAATTATGCATTTGATGTATTGTGTATGTATTTTATCTATCGTATGTAATGTTGGTCTTGTTTATATTGTTGTGTTGTATCTTTTGCATGTATGTCATGTATTGTGTGTATTGTTTGTATTGTATGCATGCCCTGTATTTCAGATATTGTATGTAATGTATGTATTCCATGTATTGTAGGTGTTTATGTTTTGTAAGTGTGTTTGTATGCATTGCATGTGCTGTGAGTGTGGTGTAGTTTATGGATAGTATGTAATGTATATGTGTGCATGTATTGCATAGATGTTTTGCGTTGATTGTATGTCCTGTGAATGTATTGCTTGTATTATATGCTTTGTATGTGTATTTTGTATTGTATTTTTTTTTGCTTTTCTCTTATGAATTGTCCATGTATAGTGTGTATTGTATTTTTTTGCTTTTCTCTTACGAATTGTCCTTGTATAGTGTGTATTGTATGTAGGTATGTATTCTATGAATTGTACTTATTTTGTCATGTATGTGTTTTATGAATTGTATGTGTAGTATGTATGGTATGTATTATGTGTTTTGTGTGTACTGTGTGTATTGCATGGATTGGTTCATTTCTTTTTCTGTTTGTTTTATAGCCTTGTACAGTTGGCGATTTTGATAATATTATAATTGTTGGTAGACCTTTTTTACAGAACTACTTGTAACCTTCCCCAATCACCACTTCTTCACCATCTCAGTTTCTAAATTTAGTAGATAGTCATTTGCTTAACTTAGATAACTTTCTATGTCCCCAAAGGAAATCATCCTGATTAGCCGTGGCTACTTGGAAATCCTTTCTAAATACATGGATATTAATAATTATTATGATGATGGTTAGATTAGATTATCATAAGTTCTTCTCAAGGAGGTATTTGTTTGTGGGCAAGACGTTTCAGAAACCTTGGAAATTCTAGTCATCTGAGTGAGATATTGGCCAATCTGATGAGACAGTACATTTGCCTTTCCACTTTTCTGTTGCATTTACTGGTACCGTTCGGGATGTATGGGAGATCATCCATGCGGAGGGAAATTCAAAATTCTCATAAAAATAGTCATGCAATGAAGAACTCTGTCAGAGGCTGCTCTTGGCTTGATGCGGGAACACGTGACCAGTTCATCAGGAGCTTGTTTATTATCTCATCTGGCATGCACACTAGCCTTCAATGTGTTTAGTTCGCAGAGCTCCCGGAGAACTTCCGAACGTGAAAAAGATCTAGACTTGAAGACGTTATTGTGACTTCTTTGCAATTGTGGTGATGGACAAGGTTAGGCTTGGTCACCAAGAAAAGATTTATCATCGACAGAGCATTTGTTTTGTCGAGAGGTACTGAATCTGTTAGGCTTGATATATTGTCAAGCAGCAGGTTACCATTGCCATTAAGGACAGGGACAGCCTGATCAGGTGACTTACCACTAGATGTAAACAACAGTTCTTAGCTCAGGAAACTGGATTGAAACATTGTTTGCAAAACATGCTGGTGCTGAGAGAACTGTTGTTTAAAGCTGTTATGAATTCCCAACATGAACGAACATGTAAACCCTTAGCATGCTGGTTTGGAAAGTTCCCCCACGGTCATGGGTCAGGACAGAACTCATCTCTAGCCTGTTGAAGACATATTTGCTGATAGTTGTTGCGTTCAGCTCCCCCAAGACAGAAACAAAGAGGCTGGGCACTACTTTATTGGCTAAGGCTCCCCCATTTGTGAGTCAACATCACTGGATGTAGAAACCGCCTATCCCAAATGCCTTCATCTGTGAACTGAGGTTTTTGCTGAAGCAATATGGAAAAGAAGCAGCCTTTAGAAACTTAACATCCATGCCACTTTTTAATCATGGGAAAGTATTCAATAAAACGTTTTTCATACCAACGTTCTTATGTGGAAACATATACATTTTTCCTGTTCAAGTTGCAGCATCAACTTTACTCAGGGGCAAAAGGAGAATTTTCTGATAGTGTCTGCCATCTCTTTCTCCTTGGTGCGGACAAGATTTGGCGTTTCTTTACGCGTCCTTTGACCATGGACGGAACGGACATGACAGTTTTAAGCACTTGAATAACATAAAATTGACCGACGTAATGAGTACTTTGAAGCTACTGGTGTATGTTACTTTTCTCTGTGAGTCTGTAAAGTTCTTTAACCCAGCCATGTCGGTTGGCTGCAAAACTTAGAGGAATATTGATGGTTCATGCAGAAATTCCTAGCGGTTTCTGGTGATGTTCCAGCCTAGGAATGTTGAGAACATATATTTCAACAACTACCTGCAAATGCAGATTTCTTCTTTTCATCCATGGCCAGCAATTCCTTGCATATGGTCGAGCAATCTTGATACTATTTGGCCTGAGATGTCTTGAAGCCAAAAAGTAGGTGGTTGTTACCATGACTCCTTTCAAGGGATCTTGTCATACCGGCTGTGTAGAGTTCTCTCTGGTAGTCTTATTCAGAAAGGGCGAATACTCATGACTTTTCTTTGCTCTAAATTCGCAGTGTAACCCACAATCCAATTGTCGGGTAGAGTTGGACAAAAGTCGAGATGCACGATAGCTTCAACTGTAGCTATCTTTATCCTAAAGTTCTGCTAGTCAGCCTGCGGATGATTCAAGTTTTCAAAGTCTCTCAGTGATCATATGCGATGGCGACTTCTGATACGTTTTTGACCAGACCGGCCTGTCTTGAAGGCAGACTCACTGCTTTGTAACTTGCTTTTTGGCTTGTGAGCAAGTTACCAGACAATCCTCTGAGACTGCGGTTGTCATGCTGCTACCGGAATCTGGTGATGTGTCTGAGGACAGTTATGTTGAGTACGTTGACAGGCATGGATTGGATGGAACGATACGTTTGAGCCGGCGCATGCGGTAGAAGGGAAAGACAGCAGTGAAGGCGACTTTGAGGACGATCCAGGCTTGACTGCCACAGACAAAACTATTGAGTAAAATTGCCGGTGATCAAGAGTAACGGAAGAAGAGTTACTTTCAAGAAAAGTGTCATCAGATTCTGTATTGGCCAATATATGCGAAGCATGTTATGACCTCACTTGAATGTTGCCTTTTGCAGTGTGGCAGGAGACGTTCACAGCAGAAATGGGAGCTTCCAATAAGCAAATCGTGTTTACATTCAACTCGGTCGCTTTCTCGGTATCCTTCTCCTCTCTGGATATCCCTCTACCTGCCAGAAGAAGGAAATTACTGGTCCAATGAGGCTGGTATGGATCCTGGTGTGAAAGTTGTTTCACCCGCTATGACTTGCAACAAATTTCAATGGGAAAGTACCTTCATTTTGCTGATATCGATAACAGCATGCTTGCAGCTGGCAACACTTGCGAATGCTAAACCTCTCCATGACGGACTGGACAGCAGTCTTGTGAAGTTTTGGTCTTTTCCATGAGCTGCTGAGAGTGGACAAGTCGATAGTGTCATACTTTGGTTGGTAGGGTGTCAAAATGTTTATTTGTGGAAAGCCAATCCAATTTGGCTACCAGATTTAGTCCCTGTACAGATGGCCTTCCTTATTGCCTGAAGATTTATCTAGGAAAGGAACCTGGCCAACAAGTGCTTCCTGTTGGCAAGAGAGTTGTGAATCACATGTTTCCTTTGTTGAAGAGCACTGAAATATTAGGAAGCATAAGCTATTCTGCAACAAGTTTTGCACCAGCCATAGCTTGAGGAAGTCTATCAGAGGCCAACACATCAGAGCTACAGGACACATTTGAGAGAATCAAAGCAGAGGAGCAAGCTAAGAATCTCATGACAATCTTCAAGGCAGAAGAGTTTGCTTTGACAATCATTGCAACGGTGAAATGTTTCTCTGCAAATGGAATGCAATGCTGTAGTGGCTATTGTAATCAATCACCTAGCACCCTAGCTACAGCTGCACCAGGCAGGTCTGTGAGCAAAGAATGCAGTGAATGCACAAGTATTAGTCAGTCATCCATTTTGTCTATGAGTACAACAAGAGCATGAGTGGAGTTGATCTCATGAATCACTTGCTGGTTTCATATCAGTGGATCATAGGAGGAAAAATGGTTTGGCCGTTGTTCATTAATCTTGTCAACCTCAGCATTGTGGCTGCTTGGCGTTTATGCTGCTGCTAGCTGTCTAGAGGAAGAAAATATTTTGAACTACTTCAACGGTGAAGCTACATTGTGATTCTTTAAGCTGGAGACTGCTGAGCCCAGACCATGAATTGGCAGACACAAAGTCAGAGATCTACATGAGAAGGTAAGGCTTGATGACCAGGAGTATTGCAAACTGCTCTATCCTCAAGATCAGAGCCATGTTTGCAAGCTAAACGCCCGCTACATCTACAGCAAATGCAGCATAAGGCTACTTTATGAGTCCTTTTGAAAATTTATGACAGAGGTCCCAAATGTGTGATGATGTACCATAGGAATTAGAGCCCTTGAATGCCCCACCACTGATCCTTCTACCTGCATACACACATAAAAACACTACCCAGCCACCCCACACCCACAAT